>JAFMOC010000044.1:1235000-1330000 GCA_019802505.1 Corydoras sp. C115
TGCATCCTGATGCCATGTGTATTCCACGTAAGCTACACATGCATTTGGCCATCTATGTAATTAATTCATTCATTATCTCCCGCTTTATCCTCTAGTAGGGTCGCGGTGGGGTTCCCCATGCCCATCCAGGGGAGAACGTCTCGGGCGCTGGGCAGATAGCCAATCCATCGCTGGGCACAAACACACTCTATATGGGGCAATTTGGAGAATTCAATTGACTTGATCCATGTTTTTGGACTGTGGGAGGAAACCGGAGAACCCGGAGAAAACCCACGCAGACACGGGGAGAACATGGAAACTCCACCCAGATGGGGATTCGAACCGGGAATCCCTAGCGCTGAGAGGCTAACCACTAAGCCACTGTGCCGCCCATCTATGTAATGTACAAGAAATGTACAAAAACATGCTTCACCAGAATTAACTCTGTATCCTGAGACCTTTTAATCAAAACCAGCATTATTAATACCCATTTATAAATATGACTGATTTAAGAGAGGGGTGGAGATAAAGTGATAATAGTTCAGGGAACAATTGACTCTGTATTCTACAGCATCATTTACTCAACTCCACCCAACTTAACTTTCTATTCATTATCTTCTGCTTAATTCTCTACTAGGGTTGTGGTGGGCTTCCCCATGCCCATCTAGCTGGGCAGATACAGCCAGGACAGGGCACCAATCCATCACTGGGCACACTTACTCACACACAAACTGCTTTTCTTGTCTGTTTCATTTGAAGCATCACCAGTTTTTCCATCCAGGGCTCTGCTGAAGCACTGTGGCTACGACAATTACTGGATGGAACCTGGATTTCTATTGGACTGGCAGTCCTGTAGGATGCCCTTAATGGACTTGTATAGTTATCCAATTGTTAGTTTTTTCAATTGTATAATTTTAGACAACTGATACATGGGTGTCCTACACTGTTGATGCTGCATGGCCACTCAAGGAGGATGAGAAACCTTGGGAGGTTTCTTACTTAAAAAAAAAAAATCATAACAGGGAGTTTTTCCTTTCCACTGTTGCTTCGGCGGGCGGCACGGTGGCTGAGTGGTTAGCACGTTCGCCTCTCAGCACTAGGGATTCCCGGTTCGAATCTCCATCTGGGTGGAGTTTCCATGTTCTCCCCATGTCCGCGTGGGTTTCCTCCGGGTTCCTTCCACAGTCCAAAAGCATGGATCAAGTCAATTGAATTCTCAAAATTGCCCCATATAGAGTGTGTGTGTGAGTGAGTGTGTGCCCAGTGATGGATTGGCACCCTGTCCTGGGTGTGTCTGCCCAGCGCCTGAGACGTTCTCCCCTGGATGGGCATGGGGAACCCCACTAGAGGATAAAGCGGGAGATAATGAATGAATAAATGTTGCTTCGGCTTGCTCTTTGAGAGTTTCAGGCTTATAACTGTGACATTGTACTATTGTAAAAAGTACTACATAAATAAACTACTTGACTTATGATACTTTTTTTATTCATTCATTATCTTCCGCTTTATCCTATATTAGGGTCACGGGGGGTTCCCCATGCCCATCCAGGGGAGAACGTCTCGGGCGATGGGCAGATACACCCTGGACAGGGCGCCACTCTATCGCTGGGCACACACTCACACGGGGCAATTTGGAGAATTCAATTGACTTGATCCATGTCTTTGGACTGTGGGAGGAAACCGGAGAACCCGGAGGAAACACACTCGGACACGGGGTGAACATGGAAACTCCACCCAGATGGGGATTCGAACCAGGAATCCCTAGTGCTGAGAGCGAACGTGCTAACCACTAAGCCACCGTGTCCTTATGATACTTGTTTTGCAGAAATAGAAATAGTTTGTGTGTTAGTCGTTTTATGTTTAGCACCATGGTCCTAAAGGAACATTGTTTTATAGCGTACTCTGCACTCCGTTTATGGTCGAAATGACAATAAAACACTTGACATTAAATGGCGAGGATTACATTAAACAAACAAACAAAAAGATACAAAATCATATGCGAGTCTTGAGCTCATGTTCAAATTCTTTAATTGTGCAAGCTGTACATTTGGTCATTAAAATACATTTTTATTTATTCAAATGCACTACAAAAACATTTCCACATGGAATTCAGGAATGTATTAAATAAACAGTGCTTCAAAATGAGAGAATATGGAATGCTTCGTCATGGTAACAATACATAGTGTATATACTAGATGTATTTTTGCAGTCAGGTTGTTTTTCATTCGCACTTTTCCAGTTAGATGAAAATAAGTGGTTCAAAAACTTTTTTGTGGGGATATAGAGAAATATACTGAATCCATTTAAATGCTATAAATAGTTTTTTTTTCTCCACTCATTCATCTTTCGTAAAGCATGTGAACAAGTGCAAGACATTTGTGCAAGGTGCCAAATTGTTTTTATTTCATGATTTTATAATGAAATCAAATCATTGCAAATCTTAGAAATCTAGAACTGTAGCACCAGTGTACTGATGATTAACTGTGTCTGATACTGATATGGAGTAATCAAATACCTGCAGAGCAGATTTCTTATGCTCAGACTAATCTGTATGGAAACTATAGGAGCAGTGTTGCATGTTTGTACAGACTGGTTGATGAGAAAAAAAGCAAGTGTAGTTCAAGAGCATTGATGGTGCAACATCTACTTTGGAAAGACTGTGACAACATCATAACCTTCGGGTGGAGTCACTCGTTCGCGTGCATGCTTCTCACAGTAAATTTTGTCTTCGACAAAAAAATGTCCCTTCTGTTTCAGGTTTACGCCACAGTCTGTGCAGACATAACAGTCAGGGTGCCGGAACTTGTCCCTTAGTTTGACGACCATTCCACTGGATTTATAAAATAATAAACAGATTTAGAACAAGAATGTTGACTCATTTAACAGGTCACTCAATAAATGCTGACAATTTCTAATGACTTGCTAGATTTATAAACTGCAAAAAGACACCGATTTATGACTTTTCCATTCAAAGAAAATGATAAACTTCATAAAATTATGTTCACTCGCTCATTGACATTTTGTATTGTTATAATCAATAATTTTAAATAAACAGATAATCCTCAATAAAAATAATTACATCTTCACCAGCTAGACGACACAAATTTTCAGAAATATTCACGAAAATGTGAATAAAAATATAAAACAATGTGTAAATGCATCAGTTCTCACTGCCTCTGTTGTGAAAATATTTAATTAATTATAATGAAGTAGTTCTATCTATGTGCATTATAAAAACACACCTTATGCTGTATGGGTATTGAATGTTATCTGTTCGAGATTATTCAGAATTTTAATCTGATTATTCAGATTATTCAGAAATATTGAACATGGTTACACAGCAGCTGACTGTCAAACTACTATTGGACCTGCAAACAATTTCCAAAGTGTCCAACCTCCTTGCCCAATAATATTTGTGTCCATTAATACATTTACTTTTTGCCATGATTTCATAGGAAATGATAGAGTTAAAATACTCTGTAAAGTATTTTTTTTTTACTAAATACACCCAAGACATGGCACCAATCCATTACATGGCACACACTGACTCACACAGACATACAATACAATTTAAAGCATCTAATTTACCTTGAATCCCTGTTTTTGGACTGTGGGACGAAACTGAAGAACCCGGAGAAAACCCACGAGGACACGGCGAAAACATGAAAACGCTTCAATCAGGATTCGAACCTGAATCCCCAGCGCTGAGGCAAACGTACTAACCACTAAACCACCTTACCGCCCAATTAACATGAGAAAATAATCTCTCTTATGCTTCCCTAATTACTCTTTTACAATCTAATGATTGTGTGAATGAAAACCTATTGATGAAATCACCCACTAATTCAGACTTCATTGGATTGCTGTTATACTGTTGAGCAACCAGACTAAGTGGGGACTAAATAAATAATGTTTATATGTCCTCAGACAACTGTATCTGCAGCTCAAAAACAGATTTCTGGAGGAAAATAGACAAAATTATGTGGATGTCTGATGACCACACTTATAAAATGTTATGAAAAATTTGCACATCACATTTCATGCTATATAATAAGTTAACACACCCTAAACAAAATAACATCCATCCATTATCTTCCACTTTATCTATTAGGGTTGTGGTGGGGGGGGGGGGGGGTCCCATGCCCATCTAGGGGAGAACGTCTCGGGCGGTGGGCAAATACACCCAGGACAGGGTGCCAATCTATCGCTGGGCACACACTCACACGCTATAAGGGGCAATTTTGAGAATTCAATTGACCTTAATCCATGTTTTTGGACTGTGGGAGGAAACCGGAGAACCCGCAGGAAACCCACGCGGACACGGGGAGAACATGGAAACTCCATCCAGATTGGGATTCGAACCGGGAATCCCTAGCGCGGAGAGGCGAACGTGCTAACCACTAAACCACCTTGCCGCCCAATAAAAAAACAGTTAACCATTTTAATAAATGGCTGCTGGTAATTTATTAAAGTTATAACATAGAGGAGAGGAAAAGGGGAAAGAAGAGAGGAGAAAAAAAAAAAAAAAAAAAAAAAAAAAAAAATTACTCAATAAATGAAAGAAGGGGTGTCCAAAATCACTGCATGACACTGGATGAAAATCATTGCTATTCTATTCAAACAGCACATTTTGTCATTTGGCAGACTCAGAAGCAACATACAAGTATCCCAACTTGAAGGCAGGGCTCAGAACTGCTGGAACAATAAGGATTAAGGGCCTTACTCAAGGTCCCATATCTGTAACTCAAGTGGACCTGGGATAAAGTGATCTATTTTGATGACACAGAGAGGAATTTGTCCTCCATGCAGTGAAACACACATGCACACTGGTGAAGTGGGCACATTTGGCTGGAGCAGTGAGAAGCCCTATACACAACTGGGGAGCAATTGGGGTTAGATGTCTTGCCCAAGTGTACTTCAGCCACTGTACTTGGTGGGACTGGGAATGGACCCTCAAGATGCAATGCTGGTTCCCACAAGTCTACGAATTTGAACCCCTAACCTTCAGATTGATAGCCCAACACTAACTGCTGAGCTACCACACTGTATTATCTTCCACAATCTTTTGCAACGTCCATGAAAATACCTGAATATATTTGAATCTGCATATAATATGGAATAAAAGCAACAATGTATGGCGTTACTTACACAATCCCTGATCCACATTTATCACACACGGAGAGTTTCTCAGTATTGCCAACAGAGGACGCTATTTTATTGGTTGGAGCCTTCACACTTCTAAACCCAGATGGTTTATCAGGATCACCTGTACAAAGATATAAACACATGAAAAACATATGCTTGACAAATAAGTTATTTTACTAAACATTAAATTATCATTCATTTCAATTCATTAGGGCAATCAAGAAAGAGCAAAAACATTAAAAAGTAAATTAAATACTATTTAAGGTACTTTACAGTCTTATAGTTACATTCTCTAATTAAACAAATAAGGTTTATATATTTAAAAAAATAATACATTATAAATCGTTGTAAGCTTTATATTAAAGATATTTTGGGTTATACTGATTGAGCCAAAATAAGATATAGCATTATATGTCCCACCATCGGGAAATTTACTATCGACTCAGATAGTAGCACTTTTTGGATTTAAGGCATTTAAATAAAACAAGAAAAAAAATGCAATTGCACCTACCAATATGAAATTGTTAGATTATTGGCATGCAACTACCGTATTTTCCGGACTATAAGGCGCACCTAAAAGCCTAAAATTTTCCCAGAAATCGGACGTGCGCTTTATAATGCGGTGCACCTTATACGTGTTCTGAGTTCCAAAATCTATAAAAGTATTGTTGTGCGACCGGGTGTTTTTTTTCCCCCACACATCACCGTCCCTGCTGAAAAATCCGAGTGAAGAAAATTCATTCGGAGCTTGCTGTCATTCCGGGAGGATTAACTAAAGAACTCCAACTGCTGGACATTGGCGTAAACAGGGCGTTTAAAGTTGCGGGCGGCGTGGGAGCGATGGATGATAGACGGCGAACACACGTTTACTAAAACTCGGGCGAGTTACGCCACCGTCTGTGAATGGGTTGTGGATGCCTGGGCTAAGCTTTCTGCTGTAACTGTTGTCCGAGCTTTCACAAAAGCCGGCATCATTGCTGAACAGCCGCCTTGTGACAAGACTGACTCAGACATTGATGAGTGGGAACCCGGAGTGCTCGATAGTGAAACAGCTTTTTAATTCAGACACAGAAGATGAGGACTTTGATGGATTTGTGGGAGAAGAGTGATTAAAATAATGTGCGTTTGTCAAGTAGTAGAATAAATTTCAATTATAAATCACCGTTTTGCATCCTTTACTTTTCTTGTAGACCGTATGTTTTAGCAAGTGCCTTATAATACGGTGCCGTACAGAATAAGTACCGTACAGAAATAGAGTCCGTAATTGAGACTGCGCCTTATAGTACGGTGCGCCTTATACGTGGGTCAAATACAGAAATAGACCCCGTAATTCAGACTGCGCCTTATAATACGGTGTGTCTTATGGTCCGGAAAATACGGTAAGCAAAACAAACATTTTTTTGCTTTGGCCACAATGCTCTACTCTAATTATTTTAAATGGATTTAATTTTTATTTTTTTTGCTCTATAGACTTTGATGTTATTAGGCAAGTAGTGATGAATGGTTCATTTTGTAATGTCACAGACTTTGATTCCACCACCCTGCAAGTTTAGACAGAAACGAACATCCTCTGTGCATGCATAAAGCATTCCTTACATTTAAGGAAAATAAGTCCAAAGAGGTGCCTCTAAAGGCACTTCCCCCACTCCCAGCAAATTTTGCACTTGCCCAAAAATACAGAACATGCTGAAAGGTTGTGGTCCAAAAAAAAAAAAAAATGTCTAGTGCAAAGACATTGCATACCAGTCTCAAGGATCTCCTGCAGAACTTTAAATGACGTAGACTGACGAGGAGGTTCATTGGAGGCTTGGTTCTCATTCAGCATTTTATAAACCTCTGATTCAGAAGTAACTGGATGTTTGGGCTGGCTAGATTTAATAAAAGAGAGGAGGGTAAATAGCAACTGGGAATTTTTTTTTTTTTTTTTTTAAATACAACAAGATAAGGACAGTATATGTAAATGGGCAAACATGCAGATAATAATGTGTCACTCCTAGGACAAAAAATAAACCAAATTTAAAAGTATAAAATATTAATTTGACATTTCTTTAGGTTTGTTATTTAATGTAAACACGAAATAACATTCTTATAAAAATAATAATAAAAAAAAAAAAAAAAAAAAAAAAAAAAGACAATACAGGTCTTTTGCCGAATTTTAATACTTTTTTTGATGAAAAAAAAAAAGTTCAAAAATAAGATAAATGAATAAAATATTCAATCCATGTCCTTTAAAGTACATACTGAAAAATTTATTAAAAAGAAAACTAGGTCCTAGTTGGGCGAGCTGTGTTACTTCCAGTTCCGTTACTTTTGTAATGCTTTAATTTGCAATTATTCACAAAAATGATTAATCGTCTTATCCCTAATATGGATTAAATAAGCATTTCTCCACTCAATCGGAAAGTAATTTGTGTAGGAATATTACTGTTTTTTTTTATATCTCCAAAAAAACATGTGAAAACAGACACCAATGTGCGATGAGATGATTTGGCTTGGACATACTACATACATTTTGCTATAAGCCTTACATGTCAGTACACAATCAAATGAAATGACTAAGATGCAGCTCTTACCAATTATTAGATTCACTTGCAGTGACTGTAGTCTTGGCTTCATCAACTGCACTGTTAAAGCTCTTGATGTTCTCAGAAGAGTACAGGCCTGCAGGGTTATTGTACTGGCTTGTAATAACTTTAGAAGCAGGGGTGTTAAATGGGAGGGCACTCCTGTTGTGAGCAGAACCTATGTGTTTCACTTCCTATAACACAAGAGAAACGTCAGGTTGTCCCAGAAATAACAAGAACACCTTTTTTACACATAATTCATGTCTGGGCAGTAGATTCAGTATGACAAATATGCATATTTCACTTCTCACTATGTAGAAGTAGTTTTCTAACCTGGTTCCCATTATAGTAGCTTCAAATATTCAACCTTTAATACAAACCATGATCATAGGAAGTCTTACAGACAACCAGCAACAACTAAGACCCCTTGAAGTTACTGCTCCACAATTATTATAAATGTACAATTAGGGCTAGACTGTATAAACAATAGTCAGCATCTGTAGATGAAGGTATGCAAGTTAAAAAAGGGTCAGAAGCAGGTACTTCTACCAATTATAGATTACAAAAGGAGTCAAGTGGCAAGAACAATTGTGGTAGAAACTAAACTGAACAAAAGAGCAAGCTCCATTAACAGAGCTGAGCATAACTGCTTTGCAATATTGGTTTTGAACACACTGTGCTGAACACTAAGGCCATTATAGTGGTATAAATACACCAGCTAGTTTGTTTGTAAACAGGACTAAAACCCTGTAATGGACTCTGGTGATCTTTTTAATGTGTTTGCACATTTTGCACCAAACATGTGCTGGAATGAACCCCATCACCCCCACAGCTTCAATGAGGACAACATGTGAAATACAATTTTACACAAGTTTTCGTTAAATACCTTAAAACTATGTGAACGATGTCCTGTAAGAAACAAAAAGAGCCATCATATGATTGCTATACCCATATGTAAATCTAGTTTTAATAGCTGCTATGACTCTCACTCATCCAAAATATTGCTTTTTAAAGTACCAAGTATTAATTTAGAACTGTGTAAAATGGCTTTTTCATAGTTCACGCCCTGGCCATAAAACAATTTGCAAAAAAACATTACAACTAACTGATCTCTTTAAGTGAGTTCAACGTCGTAATAAAGAACTGTATAACAGAAAAGTGTCACATGTCACACCTGAATTTTGCCCTGTGTTGTGTGTGTTTAAATGTGCATGAATTTGTCAGTGAATTATCTATGTTTTAATTTTTGGAACTGGAAACTTGTGTTAAGGCCAGGTCTTCCTTAAAAAAGATATCTTTATCTCAAGGGCACCTTCTGTTCAAATAAAAGGTTTAATAAAATGAGTGACATACTAAAATTGCAAAGAAATATACCATAATGTATAGTGTATGAACAAAGGTATTGAGACACTGACATATAAATACACACTGCAAAAGATAATATCTTAACAAGTCAAAAATCTTAGTGAAAAAAAAAAAAAAAAAAAAAAAAAAGTGTGAAATCTTGTTTTGACTAGTATAGATTTCTGAGTAAGCGAAATAATCTATTTTTTAAAAACAAATCTTAACTAGATAAATTTACTCACTACAATGGCAGATTTTTTTTTTTTATTCATATATATTTTTTCTTATTTTTGAGAAAGATTTTTTTTTGCAGTGTGAACAGCTTTTATGACATCACATTCTAAATCCATAGGTTTGAAAGTAAAACTGGTCCCCACTTTGCATTTAAAGCAGTGGCCACTCCTCTGGGAGGGCTTTCTGTCCCATTTTTGTCTGTGTCTGTGAAAATGATAACAGTTTGACCTGAACAGCATTTGTGAGGTAAGACACTGATGTTGAACAAATGATAAAGTGATCTATTTTACCTACTGTGCTTACACACAAAGGAATGTTTCCTTCAAATTTAATCGTCGCAGTGACACGCACATATACACACACTTAGTGAAGTGAGCACACATGCCTGGAGTGATAGACAGCATTGTATATGGTGGCTGGGGTTAGGAGTCTTGCTTAAGGACACTTCAGACATAGTACTTGAAACCAGGAATCGAACCAGGGACATGCAGCTCATAAGGCTGGTTCCTTAATCACAAGCCAACAACTGCCCTAAAAGTCTGGCTTAAAAACTTCATTTTAATTAATGCCAGTGTTTGTTGGATTATGATCGGGAATCTGTGCAGGCCAGACTAGTTTCTTTAAATTAAACTCACCGAACAACGGCTTAACTGGCATAACCACAGCGAAGCCCTTCCCAAAACTATTCACACATAATATATATGTTAAAAAAAAATGCATACAGAGAGTCTTGATTATACTTAGCACTTAAATGGTTAAGAGGTTCAAGTAATTTATTTATATAGCGCTTTTTACAATAGTACATTGTCACAAAGCAGCTTTTCAGTGTTATAAGCCTTTAAACTCCCAAAGAACAAGCAGTTATGTTGATATTTTAAAGAAGAAACCTTGGGAGGACCAATACTCAGTGGGGGACTTATCCTCCTTGAGCAGCCAGGCAGCATCAACAGTGTAGGAAAACCATGCACAGATTGTGTGGTGATCAGGTGTCCGTATTTAACAATTGGAAACTATAAGTCCATTGAGGGCATCCTGCAGGACTGCCAGTCCAATAACAACCCAGGTTATATACAGTAATTGTCATAACCAAAGTGCTTCGGCAATAATGCTTCAGCAGAGCCATGGATGAAGAGCTGACGACACCTCCAGGAGGTGTGTACCAATACTGCCACCAATTTGGTCTATTGTCCAGAATTAAAATAACCAAATATGGGGCAGTCATAGGCTTGTGGTTAAGAAACCAGCATTGTGACCCAAAAGTCCCTGGTTCTATTCCTGGTCCGACCAAATATTTAAGGCATTTAACTCCAAATTCCGTGGACAAAGCTGCTCAACCTCCGGACATTCATCAGTGTGTGCACATGTGTGTTTCACTGCACGGATGGGTTAAAGGTGGAGGACAATTTCCTCTGTGTGTAGGCACAGTAGGCAAAACAGATCCTTCACCCAAAAAAACAAAAAAAAAACACGTTGTTCGACACTTTGTTTCAGTTCGATCCAGCCAGCAATTAAACTTTGTCAGTTACTGAGGAACAATGACTATAAAATTCTACGAAAACATTAAATTACATTGACTTATAAATATTAACACAATGTATTAACTTCATATGACCATTCCACTAGTCAATTCCTCACAACTATTAATGAAAATCACACACAGAACACTACACATGCTGATGTTTCACAAAACATATGGTCTCGGTTAACATTTCAGTTAAGTTTTCTCAAGCAGAAGATATTAGGAAATGCCACAGGACTTGATGTAAACTGATGCTTCCTGTAGATCAGTCATACAAATGTGCATGCAGTTCTCAAACTTGGCAAACACCTTATCTCTTTATGACAATAACTTTCTTCTCTGCTGCATGTACTTCCGGTGTTTGCTCATACTCTGACCTTTAATTTCCAAACTGGCCTACAGCAACTGGCAGGAACAGTGCTTCACGTCTTAGTAAGGCTCGTAAACTTTGGTCTCCATGGAAATGGTTTGTTAGGACATAAATAATGACTTCATTTTAACATGTACTACCCTGCCTTTGTTTGATTAGTTTTTGGCTATGTATAAAGTCAAACTCTGCTTGACTCGCACAATATCTGTGGGTCACAAAAAAAATGCCAGGATGTGATCAAAGGTCTCTGAAAGCCACAGAGAAACCGCAAGCTAAAATGACACATACCTGAGCCTCAGATGCCAGATTCATCTTGTACGGATGAGCCTTTCCATCTTCAGACACAAGAGGAGACCACATTTTTGATTCTGATCTATAAAGAGAAACATATTGTTAAGGAAAATGCCAAGTAAGAGCAGAAAGTCTGAAGTACATGAAAGGCCTAAGAGCAGAGAAATAAGAATGCACTGTAAAAAAAAAAACCATTTTGTAGTAAGCCTCAATTTTACCATGATAAAACAAAAAGCTGCCTAAACATGTACAGAAAAGAGAAATAATAAAAAAAAAATATACTGATCTATTCAGATGCTAAGGCTACAAAGAAGTCAAAATCCATCCATTCTAATTTTATGGCGGCGCATAAGAAACATATGACCACACAGCATATACACCCAGAGTGCTGGAGCTCCCAAATCAAAAGAACTGTTCCATAACATTTCATCAGAGCTCAAACAGAGGAAAAGTCTTGCCATGACCCTGTGAAGCCTGAAGAGGAGTACCTGTCCACTGAGAGAACCATTTCCTCTATACACCCCTTGATCTTATTCTGGGCCTCCAAATGGGTCATGCCCTCTGTTGGCTCCCCATCAATGGCAACGATCATGTCCCCAATGCACAGGTCAGCCTGAGCTGCTTTACTTCCTGGAGATACCTAGAACATTTAAAAGGTGACAAAAACAAACTATTACAATTGATGCCAAAAATTCAATAGGTCCTTGGTATAATCTTTTGTATATAAATATATGAATGCTGCTGCACTTGCTGCTCAATTATTGAAATGCTTGGCTTTTAAACAGCTCTTAAAGGGGCTTTTATTAGAAGCTCTTTAAAGTTAACCAAGTGGGACCGATTTTACATCACTGACTATAAAGAATCCTCAAAGTAGTGGGTTTCTGATTACAGACAAACACTAATGAACCGACAGCTCCTTCAGGAACCAACCTTATCTATACGAATAACATTATTGACTGTAAGTGCAAATTAAGCCATGCTGTACTACAAACATCTGCTTAAAATTATATTGTTGGATGACCACATATCATGCAGCAGACACTTGCATACAGTTTTACAACATTAAAATCATATTATGATATAAAACAATACAAAAATGCTGAGAGGATAATCTGCATTTAATGTGCTATGTGAACACATAATGGGATGTACAGGTTGTAGAGACATTTTTATACTTTTACATACTTTATAATAAAATTGTCTGCGCAAAAATCTGTTAGAGTGTGAAACACAAGAGAAAATATTCATTCATAATCTTCCAGGGTCATGGGGGGGGGTCCATATTACAAAAGCTTCTTAATGTAGAATTTCTCAATTAAAAGATAATGTCAACTTGAAGATGTGAATAATTATACTATCTGTGTGTGTGTGTGTGTGTGTGTGTGTGTGTTTTGCTTTCAGAGAGGTAGTTTATATTTACATTACATTTGGTCATTTAGCAGACAGGGTCGACCACAGCATCCCTGGAGCAATGTGGGGTAAGGGTCTTGCTTAAGGACCCACATTAGTAACGTCAATGGACCTGGAATTTGAACCCACAACCTTCTAATTGATAACCCAATATCCTAACCACTGAACAGGCCTTATTCTTAATTGTTATTTATATACTTTTTCTGCAATTGCACAAAATTAGGGAATTACTTTAATTTACGTCCATGCTAAATGACAGAATGTTCTCTTGTGCAGCATCAGTGTTATACACTGAGAGAGAAACATTAAAGCCGATCAATTGCTGGACCTGGAGGTCTCAGAGTGTTGCCAAAGAGTTCTTATAATTCTTTTCATAACTATTTCTCACATTTCCAGATTTCACATCTGCCCCCTCCACACAGGTACATCCATAACACCCTTTGCAATTCACTGGCTATAAATATTGGCTTAGTGGCTCAGCGCTGGGGATCCAGGTTCAAATCCCAGCAACGGGAGGTGGGTGGAAATTCCATGTTCTCCCTGTGTCCAAATGAGTTTTCTCAACAGCCAAAAAACATGGGTTCAAGGTGAACTGGCTGCTTTAAATTGCTACATACAAGTGTGTGACTGGGCGGCACGGCGACTTAGTGGTTAGCACGTTCGCCTCTCAACGCTTGGGATTCCCGGTTCGAATCACAATCTGGGTGGAGTTGCCAAGGCGGTCCTGCAGGACGCCCCCTAATGGACTCACATAGTTTTCCAGTTGTTAGTTTTTCCATTTGTTTAATATCTGGAAATGGCTGTCCTACACTGTTGTTGCTGCCTGGCCGCTCAAGGAGGATGAGTCCCCCACCGAGTCTTGGTCCTCCCAAGGTTTCTTCCTTAAATAACAACATAAAAGGGAGTTTTTTCTTGCCACTGTCGCTTCGGCTTGCTCTTTGGGGGTTTAAAGGCTTTTCATTCTGTAAAGCTGCTTTGTGACAATGTACTGTTGTAAAAAGCGCTATATAAATAAATTACTTGAACTTGGAGTTTCCATGTTCTCCCCGTCTCTGCGTGGGTTTCCTCCAGGTTCTCCGATTTCCTCCCATAGTCCAAAAACATGGATCAAGTCAATTGAGTTCTCCAAATCGCCCCATAAAGAGTGTGTTTGTGTGAATGAGTGTGTGCCCAGCTATAGATTGGCACCCAGTCCTGGGGGTATCTGCCCAGAGCCCGAGACATTCTCCCTTGGATGGGCATGGGGAACCCACCGCGACCCTAATAGAGGATGAAGCGGAAGATAATGGATGGAAGTGTGTGACTGTGCGAGTAAGAGAGTCCAGTGATGGATTGGCACCCTGTCCTGGGTGTAACTGCCCAAAGCTCAACATTTTCCTTCCTGGATGGGCATGAGCTTAATCCTATGGTAAGGACCACCCCCCTCTCCCCAACCCCAATCCCAAGTACAGGATTAAGCAGAAAATAATGTGAGGAGATTTTAAAGAGCTTTTATTTTCACATGGAGTTTATTAAACTGGACATAAACCTAATTTAGACCATTGTCACCTTCAAAGCAGATATCCCCTTCAAAATTTAACTATATTTCCCATATCTCTCTTCGACAAACAGACCCAAATGAAATAATCTTCATGGATTTTTAACGGTGAGACATCTAAATAGCTCGAGATGGTGAATCCGAGCTCTGGAACATTTAAGTTGAATTGATCCGGCCTTTTTCTAACTTCAATGTCTATTGTAAGTATTTACATGTTCTATTCTTCAATGTATAACAATCACACCTGTGGTTATTAACCCCAATTACAGAGTTTTATAGTTTATGTTGTGATGTTGAGAAGCCTTTTAAACGCACAGGATTAAGATTTATTGTCAGGACACGCAGCAGCGTTTGGGAGAAGAGGCGTCTACATGTCTGATCGACGTAATGTAACTTTCTCAAAACTTTACAGTGATGCCGATTTAATAACGTGAGTACGAGTTCGAACCCAGAGGAGCATCGTGGACACGAGAAGTATTCAGACCCCCGAGATGAAGCTGAAGCTGAAGCTGAGGAACACGCGTTATTTTAAAACATGCACCTACCCGCGAAATCGTCAAAGGCTGCTCGAAATCCTTGCCGCCGACTAGTCTAAACCCCCAGGGTCCGGGGCCTTGCAGGACAATCCGCAGCTGCATAATTCGAACTGTTTGTCGGTTTATAGACGATGAAGCAAAGCCGGCACTCCACGACGAAGCTCTTTTCTCGCTCTGTCCGCTCACTTCTGCTACAGGGTGGCACCTTTGTTGAAGCGGGAAAGAGGCGGACCCTTCACTAACAAGAGCCAGAGAACTTTAGGGGTGCGTCCCAAACGACTCAAAATCTACAAATGAGTGCGCTCTGTAGTGCGCGGCGTTCATTCATTCCTAGCCACTGTGAGCTCCCTATTCGCGGGAGTTGAGGCTCGTTTGAGATCAGACCTAAAGGTGCAGTTGCCGATAAGCACTACTTTCCTATGTTTGTTTAGTGGATCGGCATTACGTAATGCTATCGAAGCTTACCATTTATGGTTCGAGCCAAAAAATCCCAGGATGTGGAATGTGCCACTCCCGCCGCCATGGAATTCCTGATAGGGATAGAGGCAAAGACAGATACTAACATGTTGGGCTGTGAGGAACATTTAAAACTGCAAATATTCTGCCTGAAATAAAGCCTAAAGCAGACCAAATATATAACTGACCGAATGACACCTGGGCCAATTTATTAGGTTCACCTACCTCAGGGAAGTCAAACCTAAATGCAGGGGACAAAAGTCAAAGCACACGTTCGCGGGCCGAATAGGATAAACATTTCTTGAACACACTTAAAGTAAATGTTTTCTTGAACATAAATAGGAATAGTGGTTAGCACGTTCGCCTCTCAGCGCTAGGGATTCCCGGTTCGAATCCCCATCCAGGTGGAGTTTCCATGTTCTCCCCATGTCTGCGTGGGTTTCCTCCAGGTTCTCCGGTTTCCTCCCACAGTCCAAAAACATGGATCAAGTCAATTGAATTCTCAAAATTGCCCCATAGAGTGTGTCTGTGTGAGTGAGTGTGTGCCCAGCGATGGACTGGCGCCCTGTCCTGGGTCTATCTGCCCAGCGCCCGAGACGTTCTCCCCTGGATAGGCATGGGGAACCCCACCGCGACCCTAATAGAGGATAAAGTGGGAGATAATGAATGAATGAATAAATAGGAATAGTGGTTAGCACGTTCGCCTCTCAGCGCTAGGGATTCCCGGTTCGAATCCCCATCTGGGTGGAGTTTCCATGTTCTCCCCGTGTCTGCGTGGGTTTCCTCCGGGTTCTCCGGTTTCCTCTCACAGTCCAAAAACATGGATCAAGTCAATTGAATTCTCAAAATTGCCCCATATAGAGTGTGTCTGTGTGAGTGAGTGTGTGCCCAGCGATGGATTGGCGCCCTGTCCTGGGTGTATCTGCCCAGCGCCCGAGACGTTCTCCCCTGGATGGGCATGGAGAACCCCACCGCGACCCTAATAGAGGATGAAGCGGGAGATAATGAATGAATAAATAGGAATAAAAACAGACAGGAATATTATTCCACAATAAATAAACTTAGACGTTATATAACTGAAAAGTTACAACTATGAACATGCTGCAAAAAAATAACATGAAAAAAATAATAATAAAGATTATGCATTTCCACAAAAGGAAAAAATAACATTCAGTTTTCTTTGCTTTTGGGCCTTTGTTGAAAAGTATACTTCAACTTTAAATATCTTTAAATATTTCTGCCTTCAGGGGCGGCCTCAGGGAATTCAAACTTAAATGCAGGGGCCAAAAGTCAAAGCACACTTAGGTCGCGGGCCGAATAGGATAAACATTTCTTGAACACACTTAAAGTAAATGTTTTCTTGAACATAAATAGGAATAGTGGTTAGCAAGTTCGCCTCTCAGCGCTAGGGATTCCCGGTTCGAATCCCCATCCAGGTGGAGTTTCCATGTTCTCCCCATGTTTGCGTGGGTTTCCTCCGGGTTCTCCGGTTTCCTCCCACAGTCCAAAAACATGGATCAAGTCAATTGAATTCTCAAAATTGCCCCATATAGAGTGTGTCTGTGTGAGTGAGTGTGTGCCCAGCGATGGACTGGCGCCCTGTCCTGGGTGTATCTGCCCAGCGCCCGAGACGTTCTCCCCTGGATAGGCATGGGGAACCCCACCGCGACCCTAATAGAGGATAAAGCGGGAGATAATGAATGAATAAATAGGAATAAAAACAGACAGGAATATTATTCCACAATAAATAAACTTAGACATTATATAACTGAAAAGTTACAACTATGAACATGCTGCAAAAAAACATGAAAAAAAAAAAATACATATATGCTTTTCCACAAAAGACAAAAATAACATTCAGTTTTCTTTGCTCTTGGGCCTTTGTTGAAAAGCATACTTCAACTTTAAATATCTTTAAATATTTCTGCCTTCAGGTGCGGCACGGTGGCTTAGTGGTTCTCCAAATTGCCCCATATAGAGTGTGTATGCGTGCGTGTCTGTGTGAGTGTGTGTGCCCAGCGATAGATTGGCGCCCTGTCCTGGGTGTATCTGCCCAGCGCCTGAAACGTTCTCCCCTGGATGGGCATGGGTTTCCTTCCACAGTCTAAAAACAAAAGGTCAATCAAGGTCAATTGAATTCTCCAAATGACCCAATATAGAGTGTGTCTGTGTGAGTGAGTGTGTGCCCAGAGATAGATCGGTGCCCTGTCCTGGATGTATCTGCCCAGCGCCCGAAACGTTCTCCCCTGCATGGGCATGGGGAAACCCCCCCCATCCAAGATAATGGATGGATGGATTTCATAAAAAAGTTCCTGTCAAAATCATATAAATTTAAAATATGAACATGGTCCAAAAAATATATACCACAGGTCCATTAATAGCAAGAATAATAGATCAACGTAAAATGATCTCGCAGGCCAGATATAATGAGCCTTGAGTTTGTCACCTATAACCTACTTCAAAATTCAAAATCAGACAAAAGTTTGCCTCAAATGCTTGTCCTCTTTAATGATACCTTGACAGATTTGGCCGTAGTGTTCTTGTGAACAGCCTACAATACTGAGCAGGACTTTTTAAATTTTATTTAGCTTTATTACTTCATTTCTACATTTACATTTGGTCATTTAGCGGACGCTGTTATCCAAAGCGACTTACAAGTCTCCCAAACTGATGGCAGTGGTCAGAACATAGGGTCAGCCATGTCACAGCAGTCCATGAGCAATTTCTTGAGGACCCACATTGGTAACTTCACTGAGTGAAGTGAGCAGATGTGCCTGGATTGGTGGGCCGCCTTATATACAGCACCCGCGGAGCAATTGGGGCTAGGTGCCTTGCTCAAGGACACATCAGTTATTGTACTTGATGGAATCGGACCATGGACCTTCAGTTCACAAGGCTGGTTCATTAACCACAAGCCTAAGACTGCCCCAATGGACCTGGGACCTGAATCCCCAACCTTCCACCCAACCCCATTTTAACTTCTATCAGTTAATCCCACTCTCTGCCTTTTATACAAAATGATTTTAGTTTGGTTTTAGTGGTTTAAATGGTTTTATTTCTTTTAGTGTTTTAATGCTTACATTGTCTTATATTGTTTTATTTGGTATATTGTATTCTTGTCTAATAAATTTTGTTTTTAAGACTATACAGCACTATGTTGCAGCTGTTGTTGTTTTTAAATTGCTTAATAAATAAATTTGAGTTGAGTGGAGAGCAAATTTGTTTCTATATGGCAGGAAACTGTTTTTTATTTTCAAATACCTGAGACTTTAAATCAGCACAACCCCCTTCTCTCACCAAACAGCTGCTTCTTTTTAGCATACTTTTAGTGGAGGCAATGTAAAATGCTTATTATGGCTATACAGATGACACTCTTTTTACCTTCTATCAATTAAACAGGAAAATAACTGTAGTAATTATGTTTGTCCCTTAAAAATGAGGTGATTTTTTAGTATTTAAGTTTACATGGTTCTAAAACACAAGTTAAAAAGGATGATTCAGAGCCATCAGCCTTAAAAGCTATATTAAATGTATTACGAAATTACCTTGTTCTCCTAAAAAGTATTTATTTGTGCAGAAAAAAAAAACTAAAACATTTAACTCCAGCTGGCTACATTACTGCTGTGGCCTTTCCCAAAAATACAATTCAGAATATTGTTGCCAGAGTACAACACAGACAAAGAGGTTCTGACCACATTATTTTAGTACTCAGGTCATTACACAAGCCTTTTGTTAGTTTCAGAAACATTGTCTTAATACTATACCGTAGAGAATAATAAATAGACTAGGTCCTACTTCCATTAGTGATATATTCGATAAAGCCTGGCCAACTCAGTCGGTAGAGCTTCTTAATCTGTGGGTTGTGGGTTCGAGCCCCACATCGGGGGAGCTTTCCTTTTATTACGATGAAAGGAAATCGATGCCAAATGGGCCAACAGTAGCTGGTTTTTCCTTAACTACTGACTTGTGTTGTTCTCTCATTTGTAAGTCATGCTTTCTTGAGAATTCTTGAGAATTCAGATCAGGGCAATCTAAACTGTTATGCTGCAGTCATTTGGAATAAACATCCTGAAGCGGTGAGATGTTTGTTGACTGTAAACTTAAAGCATGTTTATCTGTACCTTTCAGAAAAAATATTATACTGCAGTTTCCTTTACATAATTTTCTAGTATACTTTGATTTTCATTCAACTATACATGCTGTTACTGTTTTATCTTTCTATATTTCAATTATCCTATATATTGTTTTTTCCAATGTCACAATATTTCTTTCATTGTTTGTAATGCTCTTGTCTGTGTAAAGCACTTTGAATGGGTTGTGTATGAATGGTGCTCTAAAAATAAACATACCTCGCCTTTCCAAAAATTACAGACTGCACCTCTTACCTTGTTAAAATTCTCAGCCGTTTAGCCTCTCACTGAAAACAGACCACCACTGAGCAGATAAATGATTACTCATGGAAGTAATAAAACACATGTTTGCAGGTAAATTGTTAATAGATCATTGTTAAAGGTTCCCAGCGGGCAGCTGTCTAGTATAGTTATTTTTTTTAAAACTACATTCATACATCATTTAAGACCACATTTTGTAAAACAAGATTTAAATTGTACCCAAATACATACAGGCGGCACGGTGGCTTAGTGGTTAGCACGTTCGCCTCTCAGCGCTAGAGATTCCCGGTTCGAATCCCCATCTGGGTGGAGTTTCCATGTTCTCCCCATGTCTGCGTGGGTTTCCTCCGGGTTCTCCGGTTTCCTCCCACAGTCCAAAAGCATGGATCAAGTCAATTGAATTCTCAAAATTGCCCCATATAGAGTGTGTCTGTGTGAGTGAGTGTGTGCCCAGCGATGGATTGGCGCCCTGTCCTGGGTCTATCTGCCCAGCGCCCGAAACGTTCTCCCCTGGATGGGCATGGGGAACCCCACCACGACCCTAATAGAGGATAAAGCGGGAGATAATGAATGAATGAATGAATGAATACATACACATCTCCAATGTGGTAAATACATACAAGTATGCCAGCAGGCCCTGTGTCTGCGTCTCCAAATAAACGCACTTTGTAATTCTATATTTACAGACTGTTGTCTATTCCACTGTGTAGTTACTTTACCTTAACTTGTTGTCTAATGCAGAAGGCGGCAAGGTGGCTTAGTGGTTAGCATGTTCACCTCTCAGCACTGGGAATTCCAGGTTCGAATCGCAATCTGGGTGGAGTTTCCATGTTCTCCACGTGTCTACATGGGTTTCCTCCGGGTTCTCATATGGATTCAAGGTAAATGGAACATTTAAGTCGAGTGTGAGTAGGTGTGCCCAGTGATAGACTGGTGCCCTGTCCTGGGTATATCTGCCCAGCGCCAGAATTGTATTGCTCTAGATGGGCATGGGGAACCCCCTCCCTTAGTAGAGGGTTTAGCGGAAGATATTTAATTATTGAACTTTGTCTGATGCTCAGCCCACCGCCCAAAGTACCACCACAGAACAGGTATTATTTGGGTGATGAATAATATTCAGCACTGCATTGTTACTGTCATAGTGGTGGTGTGTTAGTGTGTGTTACAGTGGTACAATCAGATTTTTACTGATTACTGCTAGACTGAGATCTATCCAGAATACTGTGAGAGGCATGCTGTGAACACAGATGAAGAATTAGAGGATAATTAACACAAATCATTTAGCAATAAATGAGCTAATATCAATGATTTAACATTTAAAAAATGGAGCAATAAAGCTCATCTGTTTGACAGAGTGCATAGTAAGTAACTTCAGCAGAACTGCTGTAAAATACCCGCTTGGTGGTAGACCTGTTGGCATTTCAACTTTTAGTTCACAAAGTAAACGGGAACTAATACACAGTATTATGTAGAAAATTGTAGAAAAAAACACATTGTAAGTGGAACAAGAAGGTGCAGTGGGTGTGTGTGTGTGTGTGCATGTACAGTTGTGATCAAATTTATTCAACCCCCACTGAAATAAAGTGTTTTGGCCAGTTTGACATTGATTTGGATCATTTCAGTCATCTTATTTACAATTATATCAAAGAGGCACTTATAAATTAGACAAATATAACATAATATTTATGATGGAATAACCACAAATGTCTTTACTGTGCTCACATCATTATCAGTTTTATTCAACCCCCTAGTGACATTATTTTTTAGTACTTAGTACAACATCCTTTTCCAGTTATGACAGCTTTCAAGCGTGAAGCATAGCTTGACACAAGTGTCTTGCAGCGACCTGTGGGTATCTTAGCCCATTCTTCATGGGCAAAAGCCTCCAGTTCAGTCACATTCTTAGGCTTGCGCACTGCAACTGCCTTCTTTAGGTCCCACCAGAGGTTCTCAATTGGATTTAAGTCTGGTGATTGCGATGGCCACTCTAGAATGTTCCAGCCTTTCATGTTCAACCATGCTCTAGTGGACTTGGATGTGTGCTTCGGATCATTGTCCTGTTGGAAGGTCCAACGTCTCCCAAGCCGCAGGTTTGTGACTGACTCCATCACATTTTCCTCCAAGATCTCCTGGTACTGAAGGGAATTCATGGTACCCTGCACACGTTGAAGCTTTCCTGTACCATTAGAAGCAAAACAGCCCCAAAGCATAATTGACCCCCCGCCATGCTTCACAGTAGGCAAGGTGTTCTTTTGTTCATAAGCCTGGTTCTTCCTCCTCCAAACATAGCGCTGGTCCATTGTCCCAAACAGTTCTAATTTAGTTTCATCTGACCACAGTACACTGTCCCAAAACCTTTGTGGCTTGTCCACATGACTTTTGGCACACTGCAGTCGACTTTTCTTGTTCTTTGGAGTCAGCAAGGGGGTGCGCCTGGGAGTTCTGGCATGGAGGTCTTCGTTATGCAGTGCGCGCCTTATTGTCTGAGCTGAAACTTCAGTGCCCACATCTGACAGGTCTTTTTTCAGTTCCTTAGCAGTCACGCGGGGATTTTTCTCCACATTACGCTTCAGGTAGCGCACAGCAGTCGCGGTCAGGATCTTCTTTCTGCCACGACCAGGTAACGTTTCCACTGTGCCCTTTAACTTGAACTTGCGAATGATACTTCCGATAGTGTCTCTTGGAATATTTAACAACTTCGCAATCTTTTTATATCCATTGCCATTCTTGTGAAGAGCAATAACCTCTTCTCTTGTCTTCTGGGACCATTCTCTTGCCTTCACCATGCTTGTAAACACACCAGTAGATGTCTAGAAGGAGCTGAGTATCACAGTCCTTTTAAATCTGCCTAATTGGTGCTTATCATGCTTGATTGCTGCTCGTTGACATCCACAGGTGTTTTCAATACCTGATTGAAAACATTGGAATGAACCTCTGTTCTTATGAGTGGTAGTTGTAAAGGGGTTGAATAATTGTGTCAATGAAGAAATCACAAAAAGGCCATTTAATACTTTATGACAAAAACAATTGATGCTATCTTAGTTGCATTTAGTTCTTTAACAAGTCCTTGTAAGATTTCATTATGAACACAATTACAAATGTGCACTGAATTCCATAAAACCCTTCGCAGCATTGGGGGTTGAATAAATTTGATCACAACTGTATGTATATATATATATATATATATATATATATATATATATATATATATATATATTATACTATATTCAAAATATGATCGACCTATTTATACCTGTTTCTGTTCCTGTATGATACGGTTTGGTGAGTTTGGCTATAAAACTTTTTTTTTTCCAGAGAGTATTAAAAGGAACTAGACTGAACAACACATCTTTCAGTTATTTTGAATGTGGTTGCTGGTTTTAAGTCATTCTTGTCTTTAAACAATGACTTAAAGAATTTGACCTATGGCTGACACATATCTCCAGTGAAATAAATATTGCTATAACTACACAACAGCAGACCAGTGAGCACTGATGAAGGTTATGACTTACACAAACTGCACACAAACTAAATTATTAATTTAATATATTCAAGTACATATTTAAAAGGTAAAGCAATATGGTAGATGTATCTAGAACAGTAAATAGGGACACAATATTTAAACAACCCAGCAGCACAGCTGTGCATGATCGAGTGATAACATAACATCAGTGTCACTGCAGTGCTGAGAATCACCCATCACCCATATAAAAGCTTTTTGTGATGTGGGAGTCCTGATTATTAAAAAACAGAGTAAACAGGACTAACAAAGTATGTATAGAAACATTTGGACTGCAGTTTGCATGTGTAGAACTATGAAGTACAATTATATAAGGTAATTAAGGTACAATTATATAAGGTAATTTGTAAAAGAAAAAAAAGAAAAAGAAAAAGAAAAACAGTGAGGTGTACCTTATAAAAAGAGTAGATGTGTTTTTAATATTGGATTTAAAATATGTGCTTTTTTTTATTTTTTAGGATGATGATTTGTAATTGCTCTTGTTTGGTATGCTTTCGTAAATTAGCTTGTATGTTTACTGAGGAGATTATAAAAGAAACTAAACTGAACACACCTTTCTATTAGTTAAAGTGTGTTTTTTTTATCATGTAATTTTAAAGAATGACTAAAAGAATTTGACCTATGTGTCACCTCAAATATATAATCCCCAGTAGGACAGGAAGTTATGAAAAACTGATTCAAGGTTCTTAAACTTGAAATGGTAAATTATATATATATTTGAAAAAAAATTGATGAGGTTGATTGGGTTTGTTTCTTTTTGATTTACCTAAAATTAAGGTGACATTAAGCTATTTAGCAGACACTTTTTAATCCAAAACAACTTTGGCAGGCCAGCAAGCTAAATAGGAACCAGCTGCAGAGGTATCTCATTTAATTATCTTGATCATTTAATTCCACAGTAGGAGGGTTGGGAGGCTATGATGCTCATCCAGAGGAGAACACCCAGGACAGGGTGCCAATACATTGCCAGGCACACAGATTATATGGGGCAATTTAGATTAATAACTCATGTTTTTGGACTGTGGAAGAAACCAAGTAACCCGGAGAAACCCCACTCAGACATGAACCTGGATCCCCAGCACTGAGTGGCGGATGTGCTAACCACTATGATAACTTGCCACCCTGCAGCATTATCAATCAAGATCATTTGTTTGTGGGTTTGATTGTTTTTATAGCAAAGTCCTTCTGGAAAGTAGTATGGATTCCACCTTCGTCTCACTATGTGATTACATTTGAACCTTTTTAATTGTATAATCACCTGCATTGAAGTGCAGTTAGCAGATGCATTTACATTTGGTCATTTAGTATAGGCTTTTATCAAAATCAACTTACAAGTGTCCCAACTTGGTTGAGGCCAAATGTTTAATGACAAAGGTTTATTATTAAAAAGGGGAAACATAATTAACCTTTAGCCTTAGTCCACCAATGTTTGTGATGTGATAGATGAGATTATACACATATTTTTTTGAAACACATTGTCCATGTTGTCTAAAATTAGGTACTGATGAGCGATTTGATGAGGAAAAACAAAATGGCTAAATGTGACAAAACTATTATTATACAACAGGTAGTTCTGGCTGAGCCGTTTGTCCAGTTGCAACATGAATGACAATGATGCACACCTCTGACCACTTCACATTTATATTAATGCGTGATATGATACATTATTTTAAGTCATAAAATGCAGATTAATAAATACAGCGAGCCGATTCCTTATGAGCAAAGTCTGTTTTTATATGTTTTATAACTTGGGCACTAGATGGCAATATTTGGTTGTTAGCGAAACTGTAACCCTGTTACTCAGCAATCAGTGTTTACTTTAACACAAGAGTGGATTATGTCGTGGAAGATCAGTTTATTAACAATTTTACTTTAAATGAATGCAAACCTTGTTTTTTTTTATTATAGTGTGTTTGCAACCATTTTATTAAAGGAATAATACACTCAAGGTTGTGCATTATCGTGAATAAATCAGGTGTAGCTGTACGCCACTTTAAATCCCGTATCATAACTTTGTTTCCATGATATATTTACAGTAATGCATGCCCTCTCACCTTATTGCTTTACTAAATACTGATTCGAACTGCAACTAAGAATATAAACAGAATAGAACGTGTATTTATTTACATTGAGCCTGGCCAACATATAAAAAATGTATGGTGAGAAAGTGATGTAAGGTCTAATTGGTTATGTTTTATTAATGTGAGTGTTTTATTTAAATGCTAAAATAACTTTAAAATAAACTATAAAGGAAATTTGGCTTGGAAGGGCTGAATGCTGCTGCAAAAAAAAATGAAAAAAGAAACTAAAGAAATTCTAACTATGCTAATGTGGAGAACATGCCAAACTTCCAAAAGTTGACAATGTCAATGAAAGGTTTATTGAAAACAACATCCTCATAAAACGCTTTTATATATACTTGATACATACTATTCATTTTCTCAAACTTAGCTTACGTACCTATTAATTAGTGGTGTAACAGTACACAAAATGAATGGTCCTCAGTACGAATTCGGTATAGTGGTGTGGGGGCCCCTCTTACCAGGGGCCCCCACTTTTTTTGTGTTCTTATATGCATTATTAATTTATTTGTCCCCCAAAGAAAGTTTTAGTGAAAAAAAAACGTTCTCTTAAATAGGTTCATTTTAAATTTTAAAAAACGGTTCGGTGCGAAGATTTTTTTTTTATTCTGGAGTACTTTTATCAAATGCTTTAAACCAGTGTTCACCACACCATATGAATCAGAATCCTATATTAATCCCTGCGGGTAAATACATATGCACTCTATATGTTGCAAAATTTCCATAGGTTTAGGAGTATGTGGGAAGGTTGTATAAAGTAAATAAATAATAAAATATGAGTAATGCCGCTGTATTGTGGGGTGTCTGGAACATAAGTTAAAATGTGAGGGATTACTGGATATGCTCATTGCTTTAGTAGGATTTTTTCCAGTCTGATTTTCAATCTCATAAAAATAGGAGGTTTAATCAATTCAGTGTTCAAAAGTAACGGAGATTAAGTTTAAGTCGGTTAGATTTAATCAGCTCTGGTTATCGGTACATGAACAAAGAAACATACCTCACAACTGCAGCACGACGCCACCTGAGCTGCTCCACTGCTGTTGTAATTTACAGGGAACCAAAATCCTCCATAAACGGTTAATGTAAACGCGACAGCGTGTGTAATTTGCGTGGATCTTTTCCACGCGTGGTCCAAACTCTGCCTCTAATCTGAACTGTACTCAGCACGGCATGCGCAGCAGTGAATACAGCTAAAGTACAACTCACCTCCCAATTTTTGTTCCGCCTTGTGTTACATTTTTTGCAACAACACACAATGCAAAACATCATACAACAATACAAATGTAAGTTTTTTTTTTTTTTTTAATACTTTTAAGTAATTTAGTAAAAGTCATAAAGTAAAGTAAAACTCATGATAGAAGAAAATGACTATTTCAAAACATGGACTATTATTTCAGTGCCGAACTGGCGAGCGATTCCAGCTGCAGTGTTGAACCCATCCATCCATTACCTCCCGCTTTATCCTCTAGTAGGGTCGCGGGGGGTGGGGGGGGTTCTCCATGCCCATCCAGGGGAGAACATTTCAGGTGCTGGGCAGAAAGACCCAGAACAGGGTGCCAATCCATCACTGGGCACACACTCTATATGGGGTAATTTGGAGATCTCAATTGACTTGATCCATGTTTTTGGACTGTGGGAGGAAACCGGAGAACCCGGAGGAAACCCACGCGGACATGGGGAGAACATGGAAACTCCACCCAGATTGGGATTCGAACCGGGAATCCCTAGCGCTGAGAGGCAAACATGCTAACCACTAAGCCACCGTGCCGCCCTGATATCAATAATAAATAATCCATCCAATCCACTAGAGAATAATAATAATAATAAGATTAAGAAGAACAGCAAGTTGGCTCATCCAAGCCAACTTAATAAATGTTTATATTGCTTGTATTTTTATTACAGTTTTTACACACTGTGTAAAAACATCAGTGAAATTTGATTTGGTATGTCTGATTCTGATGGTATTTTATTCTTTTCTGCCATTATCACCTATAAAATGACACAACAACAAAAAATTGCCTGCTACTAATCTTTTATTCAAAGCCTGTTTTTCTAAAGTCAAAAGGATTGTTTAGTATGTTCTCACATTACTCATGTTTATAGCCTATAAAAATAGATTTTTCTAACAGCAATAACCCTCCTGAACCAGCAGAGGTCCTGCTTACCCTGTCTAAACTTTCTTTTTAAGGCCACTAATATTTCTATTACTAATAATAATGTTAGTAGTCATCATCATCATAATAATAGTGTGTAATCTGTGAACAGTTATCTTTAAAATATATACAATCTTTTTTTGGATGTTTCTTGTTCTAATGCTTATTTATGTAAGTGTAGTGGTGCTTCCGCTGTGAAATTTGCAAGATGAAAAGCAGAAGTAGTTCATATTCATGTGACTCATGGAGACGAGGGTGGGGGGTAGTATTCTACGCTCTGTTGACATGGCCATGAGCCAGAGCCCTTGGTGTTTTTATTAGGTTGTGCTATGTTTTGCAACTTTAAGGCCAGCAAGGGTTCCGAAGCGTCATTGGCTGCCAAACGTGAGAGTAAGTTCAGTGTTTGTGGTCATGCCAGAGTCACTGACATTTCATGTCTTTTTCACACCCTCCCACACCCACTTATCCTCCGCCATCATTGCCTTCTGTTGTATATCTCTAGGTCACAATGATGGCTTAAGTTCTTAAATCAAACTCTATTCACACAAACAGGTAACAATACAGAGACTATTGGAATATATACAAGACCTCAAACACTGCTATAGAGAGGATTTATAATCCAAACACTGTTTTTTTTGTTTTGTTTATCATTAGGTCAAACCTAATGATGACTAAATTATACACGGTTTACCTTTCTGCACCAATATATTAAGCAAAACCGAAAGGTAAACATGCCTCATAAGAAAGTTGGATGGAATGAAATTTAATCTTTTTTTTTTACATGTTTATTGAACGTTTAATGGCTAACATTGAATTCTAGGTCTGATATAGAGCTATTTTTGTGGTTAATGTCCTTACTACATAAATATAGAAATAATGAGGGCAAAATAAATATGTTTAAAATTTTTAACCAAATGTTAATACATTTTCCTCTTTTCGATAAGATTCAGATGCTGAGTTTGATCTGGGGCTAGAGGTTTTTTTCTCCATGCCATCGGTTATCACACATTCTAGCATTGAGCAAGTAAATGTAGAGTAAATGTACATCCATCCATCCATCCATCGATCCATTATCTTCCGCTTTATCTTTTATTAGGGTCGCGGGGGGTTCTCCATGCCCATCCAAGGGAGAACGTTTCGGGCGCTGGGCGGATACACCCAGGAAAGATTGGCGCGCTGCCAATCTATCGCCGGGCACACACTCACTCACACATACATACACACATCTATATGGGGCAATTTGGAGAATTTAAGTGACTTGATCCTTGTTTTTGGGCAGTGGGAGGAAACCGGAGAATCCGGAGGAAACCCACGCAGACACGGGGAGAACATGGAAACTCCACCCAGATGGGGATTCGAACCAGGAATCCCTAGTGCCGATAGGCGAATATGCTAACCACTAAGCCACCGTGCCACCCGAGTAAATGTACAGTAAATGCTTAAAGTGTGCCCATTGATGAATTGGCGCCCTGTCCTGGGTGTATCTGCCCAGTGCCCAAAACGTTCTCCCCTGGATGGGCATGGGGAACCCCCCCCGCGACCCTAATATAGGACAAAGCAGAGATAATGAATGAATGAATGAATGCTTAAAGTTCCAGTAACTCTGTCAAGTTTTGACGATGCCACTGCTTGGAAGGGCAGAATGCAGAGCTTATAATGAAACAAGTAGTCTTGTAATGCAGAAGACACCAGGTAACACATTGCATCAATGACATATCACAAACACAATTAGGCAGAGTTCTAACACCCTACACACAGAGGGAAGGGCTTTTTCATACATTATAAAAGGTAAACACATAGCTGAATCTGAATCATAGTAGAAATGACTAAACCATAATAAAGAGTTATTCAAACAACAACCACACAAAGCTGCACCAGATTACACAGATCAACCACCAGAACCCTATAGCTATTCCAGATGTACTGGTAATACCACCAGCGGCCGCTGACATTTCTGTTGTGACATTAACGCTGTGACATTACCCCCCTCCAACAAAAGGGTGCCAGAAAAGGTTTCCAAAAATGTGTTCCAAAAAGGGGTGATGTGACAAACTCAGCTCAGCGTGACTTATGGCAGCAAAGCCATAAAATGGAAGAGCATGCAGTGTGTCGCAAAATGCTTTTCATGCTGTCCAGTTTAGTGGACTCATTAGGCCGTAAGTTACATTCACTTACTGGTGCATTCGTGACTGAACAAGAAGTTCTTTAAATCTTTTTTTGTGTAGTGTGTTCACCACAACAGTAGTAAGAGTAGCATGCCATCTGAGGTATGGTATAGTTTGTAGGGGCCATGTGTGCATCCAAGGTATGTTAGTACATAAGATGTGCACTGTGTGCCCTAAGGTATGTTCATTCATTCACTCATTATCTTCTGCTTTGTCCTCTACTAGGGTCACGTGGGGGTTCCTCATGCCCATCCAGGGGAGAGCATTTCGGCATTGGGCAGATACACCCAGGACAGGGCGGCAATCTATCGCTGAGCACACACTCACTCACACAGACACACGTAAACACACACTATATGAGACAGTTTAGAGCATTTAGTTTACATTGAATCCATGTTTTTGGACTGTAGGCGAAACACCACCCAGATTGGGATTCAAACCGGGAATCCCTAGCGCTGAGAGCCGAGCGTTTCCTTCTTAAAAGTTGTCCTTGTTAAAAAAAAAAGAAAAAAATTTGAGACCAAAAAGTTGGATACCATGTGTTCATGTGTTCAAAATCAAAGGTGAAATAGACTTGGAGAAGCCAAACCGTTAAATATAATGTAAGTACACAATGTTGATATCTGAATGTAATATCTAAATCACAGTCTCCTAATTATTTTAACAATTAATTTTTGGATTATCACAGAAACAATAGCGAACTGCAAAGACTGCGGGTAGACTAGGATTAGACTCATTTGTTTTATCACATACAAAAATGCAATAGCACAATGTTCTGTTGTAACAGCTACCAAAATTATATAGGGGTTTTTCCCTGTTCTCTGAGATTCATTGTATGAGGTATGTGGTAAGCACAAGCTAGCAAACACACAGGCAATATGTCTTTATTACTAGTAGTGATTGAGAAGCGTGTTTTGCTGAAGTCTACAGCCAAAATAAATGTTTTTAAATGATTAAAAGCCTTAATTTAAAAGAGTCTGTCTGCCTTCACACAAAAAAAACATTTTTCTCTTTACATTATTATTTAGTTTGCATTTGGCTAAATGTAATTATATAAAGTTTACCCAATAGGTGATATATCTATAATTTATGTATTGTGTTCATGGCACCTGCTATATCCTTCAATAGCAGTCTTTCTAAAGGCATATGCCGGATTTGACTCGTGCCTTGTACGAGTTGAAACCTGATCAATTAACTTCCTCATTCCACTGCAGCGGGTTGAAATGTGCATCACGCAGGTTTGTGCTATCTACTCATGAGGTGTGTATGTGTTTGTGCTGAAGGGGGGCTTGTGACGAAGGATGAGGGAGGAGTCTGACTGGAACTGAGAGCTGATTATGTTTGTTGCCCTGGCAGCGTTCCAATGCAGCTTTGCTAGTCACATTTGACTCATAACTCACATTTTATCCAAGTTTATAATGAACTGTTTTTTGCCCTGGCGACGATCCAGGGCAGAAAAGCTATTATCTACAAATGTAAACACTTAGAAGACCTAACATCATCAAGTAAAAGTATTAACATATAATCTAGATTAAAGTACATTAGTGCAATGTAAGATTGGGAACAGGAAAAAGGTTGATGTAACATGATGGTGTGTGGTGCTGTTACAGATGTCTCATAGTAGTGGGTGGTTAGTCCAAAATGCAAATGTTTAAATGTTATGTATTTTGCCAACAGTGCTTACACACAATGTAATGTGTCCTTCGCATTTAATCCACCCATGCAGTGAAACACACATAAGAACACACACTGGTGAAGTGAGCACACATGCCTCGAGCTGTGGGCAGCCTTGTACACAATTCTCAGAGAGCAGTTGGGGTTAGGTTCACTTCAGCCATAGTACTTGATGGGACCAGGAACCCATATAATGTGTGTGTCTGTGTAAGTGTGTGCTCCCACTGTGTGATTGTGTGTGATGGATTAGCGTCGTGTCCTGTGTGTATCTGCCCAGTACCCAAAACATTCTTCCCTGTATGGGCATTGGGAACATGCCTCCCCCACTATGACCATTGTCCTTAGTATAGGTTTAAAAGGAAGATAATGAGATGAGATTTATTTGTTATCATCAAATCTATTTTACCGGGCAGCACGTTCGCCTTTCAGCGCTGGGGATCCCAGGTTTGAATCTCATTCTGTGTGGGATTGAATCTCAATTCATGTTCTCCCCGTGCCCATATGGGTTTCCTTCAGGTTCTTTGGTTTCCTCCCACAGTTCAAAAACATAAAATAGATAGATTGGCGCCCTGTTGCGGGTGTGTCTGCTCAGGACCCGAAACGTTCTCCCCTGTGGCATGGGGAACCCCCCCCCCCCCCTGCGACCCTAGTAGAGGATTAAGCGGAAGATAATAGATGAACAATTTAAAAAACCCTGAATATAACGCCTATGTTACAAAAAAACATCTAATCAAAGACGAAATATTTGTAAACCTTTCTAATTCTAAAACTAGGAGAACTAAACAAAACTTCTTTAATTCTTGTATCAAAAAAGTTCCCACACAGTGCAAGAGACAGTGCAAATTTGCCACCTAAACAAGAACTCATCTGTATTTTACTCACCTTACCAAAAATGAAAAACGAATGACAATTCAACCAAAAAGTCAGCCAATGGTTTTAATAAAATTAATATGACTAGAGTCATACTAGACTAAGAGAAGTACGTAAGTGCTTCAACCAGTCAATTATATATTTTTGTGGGTAACTCAAGACGCATTTATCATACTGCTCATATTCATTCATTCATTCATTCATTATCTCCCGCTTTATCCTCTATTAGGGTCGCGGTGGGGTTCCCCATGCCCATCCAGGGGAGAACGTCTAGGGCGCTGGGCAAATAGACCCAGGACAGGGCGCCAATCCATCGCTGGGCACACACTCTCTCACACAGACACACTCTATATGGGGCAATTTTTGAGAATGCAATTGACTTGATCCATGTTTTTGGACTGTGGGAGGAAACCGGAGAACCCTGAGGAAACCCACGCAGACACTGGGAGAACATGGAAACTCCACCCAAATGGGGATTCGAACCGGGAATCCCTAGTGCTGAGAGGAGAACGTGCTAACCATTAAGCCACCGTGCCGCATACTGCTCATATTACCACATTAAATTTATTTTGCATGAAATCCTAAATATAATAATTAAACCTTTTAAAATTGACAACAATGAAAACGGAGAGAGGAAAGATGGACGAATGTATGGCTGGATACATATTTAAAAAATGGTTCCACTGGGGTCACCACAGCAGATCATTAATCTCCATCTCTATCTCCCCCTGTCCCACTCATCCTCCCACACCACATCCAGTCAGCTCCACTTTGGCCTTGCTTTCCTTCTTCTGCTTGACGACTCCATCCTCAGCATCATTTTGCCAACATAAATCTCTGCACATGCCCCATCCACCTGCTATCCACCTGGTTCTTCCTAATAAATGACTTCCTAATGTTCTCCTTCCTTCTCAGTCACTTCAAATTAGAATTTGGCATTGACATCTCTGTCAGTTCCATCTTGTGACTGCCTTTTGGTCAGTGTTGCTATCTTGAAGACAGACATTGCAGGACTTTCTACAGTTCGGTATCCTGTTCCTCTCACTCTGGTAGATAATTGAATATCACAGATCAAAGAGGTGTCAAAAGTACTGAAATCTCTCAATACTTAAGTAAAAGTTTTAGTATATTTTAAAATAATTAATAGGAATTACTACTCCATAACTTCTGATTTGTAATGTTCTCATTTGTAAGTCGCTTTGGATAAAAGCATCTGCTAAATGACTAAATGTAATGTAAATGTAATGTAAATATACAAGTATGATTTTTTTTTACTAAGTAAAAGTATAAAAGTATTTGCGGCTACATGAACTTAAAGTAAAAAGGTAGAAATATTTAAATTAAAATAACTTCTAATCACATTTTTGACAGGGTGTCTTTTAATTTAAATCAAACACTACTACATGAAAACATTTTGAACTTCATTAAAAAAAAACAAAACAAAAAAAAAACTTATCTAAAACCATATGAATATCAGACATATCTTTATATTAATAGGCACGGACATATTAATGAAATGTTCTAATGTGGAAAAATAACATTCTGAATATAGAACAATACAATTTAGAATTTCCCCATTGTGAGACTAATTAAGGTATATCAAATCAATGCTGAACTCATGTATAGTTTGTGTAAACTCAAAGTGCAGCTACATGTTAGGACGACTGGGTGTAATCAGTCTCTCAGTCTAATGCAAAGGACACCAATAATTTAACATAACAGCATAACATTTTAAAAAGTTTCCTTCAGTCATCCATCCATCCGTTATCTAAACGTTCTCCCCTGGATGGGCATCCACCATACAACCCCCCCACGATCCTAGTAGAGGATAAAGCGGAATATAATGGATGGATAGATGGATGGAGCTATAAATAAATGTAGCTTAAAAAAAAGTAACAAACCTGTTTTGTGAATGTAGTGAAGGTAAAACTACAGGTATTTCTTTTGAAATGTATTGAGTAGAAGTAAAGTACAGATACCTAAAGAAACTACTTAAGTACTGTAACAAAGTACATTTACTTTGTTACTTACCACCTCTGTCGGCGCTTCGCACATCATCTTAAACTTTCCTGCACTTCTTCATTATTCTAAGACGCATCTCTTTAACAAATACCTGTTGTAGAAAAAAAAAAAGGGGGGGGGGGGGGGCGCAGCATCAAATAACAATCAGGTTTGATGAATTTACAGTATAGTTGGTTTTCTCCATAAATTCTGACTTGTAATGTTCTCATTTGTAAGTCGCTTTGGATAAAAGCGTCTGCTAAATGACTAAATGTAAATGTAATGTAATACAGATTCACACCAAGATTCATCTCCAAGCTGATTCTCTGAACACTTTTACTGTTTTTGCCTAGTTGTCTAGCCCTCCTGTTCAACATTCCTGTCCCTGTCTCACCTCTTCTTTCTTCAAGCTCCACCATCTGATCCTTGGTTACTGCTCTCAGTTTCTGACTCTTCATAATCAATAAATAGATTTTACAATGCACCATCTGATGTTGTCTAACTACACTCCCCGCTGACATCAGTTTACATTGTCCTGACTCTTTCAGGTTCTATCTCCTACATATGATATATTCCACCTGTGTTTTCCTTCCTAGACTCTAATAATATAATCTTTTTTTTTTTTTTTAAATGTGTTCACTACAGCTATTTCCATTCTTTTTGCAAAATCTACCACCATTAGCCCTTCCATGGTCCTGTCTCTAACACCTCCTCATCACCTTTACTCCCTTCACCCACATGCCCATTGAAGTTAGCACCCAAATCTTTTTAAAAATCTTTATTTGCCTCTATTTCACAACCCACCAATAATTACATCTAATAACCTTTACCAATTTCCACATTTATCTGTATTTATTTTTACTTCCACCTTCCACGTTCTTAATGTTCTATTTTTTTTTTACATTACACCTACCCAATTTCTTCTTCCATCTAGCCCACTTTATAGTTCTTTATACCCAATTCTCCTACCACTATTACCTTTCACTTAGTATCTCGTGCACAAAGTATGTCAACTCTTTTCCTCTACATCAAATGAGCTAACTCTCTTTCTTTACCAGTCAGCACGCGTACGCTTAAGTTTTCTACTTTCACATCTGCCTCCTTACTCCTCTGACTCTATATTTTCTGAACATTTTCTTTCCCCCTCTTCTTCTCTTCTTCCAACTTATGACCTGACTGACAGTACTGGAGATGAGCTTTGTTAACTCTGTCTGATATGCCATGTAAATCATATCTTTGATCCTCAGGTTTGATAAAAATTATATATATAAAATTTTTATCCACTCTATATACCCACTCATATATATATATATATATATATATATATATATATATATATATATATATAAAATATATATTCTTATTCACATTAAACACAATAAATTCCACATAAATCACATATCATAAGAACAGGCTCTGTATGCTTGTGTAGATGCCCTGCATATGGCTGAAGTGCTTTTTTAGATGTGGTTTGATGCTCTACAGACAGACAGGAAACAGCAATTTTTAGACTGCTAGGAACTATACCCGGTTATTTGGTCAAAGTGCATGCCATTGAACTTCAGGTAGCAGCATCTCTATACAGAATAAGTTTTTTAAACACAATTGCATAGACCTAAAATATATTCTACAGATAATTGACTGTATAATTTGCACAATATCAAACCAAACTACATTATATTATAATTTGTTATTTAGCAGATGCTTTTATCCAAAGCAAGAATCCCAACACGATGGCTGGGGACAGAACACACGGGCCTTGCTCAAGGGTCCACACTGGTAATTTCAGTGAACACATTGGTAAGATCAGTTTTATTCTGACTTTATACAAAACACAGATTTCAGCTAAATGATTGAGCGACGTATGAAAAAACTAAGAAGATCTTTTTGTTTACAAACTTAAAACATATTTAAACATAATTTTATAGACCCAAACATTCATTCATTCATTCATTATCTTCCGCTTTTATCTTCTATTAGGGTCACGGGGGGGGGGGGGGGGGGGGGGGTCCCCATGCCCATCCAGGGGAGAACGTCTCTGGCACTGGGCAGATACACCCAGGACAGGGTGCCAACCTATCACTGGGGAGACACTCACTCACACACACAAACGCACTATAAGGGGCAATTTGGAGAACTCAATTGACTTGATCCATGTTTTTGGACTGTGGGAGGAAACCTGAGAACCCGGAGGAAACCCACGCTGACACGGGGAGAACATGGAAACTCCACCCAGATGGGGATTCGAAGCGGGAATCCCTAGCGCTGAGAGGCGAACGTGCTAACCACTAAGCGACCGTGCCGCCCAGACCCAAACATATTCTACAGAAAATTAACTGTATAATTATAACCATACCAAATCAAACTACATTACATTTACATTGTCCAAAGCGACTCCCAACTTGAAAGTATCCCAACTTGATGGCTGGGGTCAGAACACAACAACGGCATCCCAGAAGCAGTGAGGTTTAAGGGCCATGCACAAGGGCCCACATTGTTAACTTTAGTGGACATGAGATTTAAACTCTCAGCCTTCGGATTGATAGCCCAACACTCTAACCGCTCAAACCAAAGGATGCCAGTCTGTAAAGTGACTGAAAAGGTTGTGTGTTTAAATGCCATGAAGTGCCAAGAAAGTTCCCCCACTAGCCCTGCTTTACCTGTTTTAATATGATTTTATGCAAAATATTTCAATACGTTGGAGAACTATTAAGAAGATCTTTCCCACTTTTATCTGTATTACATGGATATGTGTAGCTTAGTGGGTTTAGGCCAACTTTCTAACTTTAGAGAGCAGTATACACAGAATGTGAAACGAGGATCGTGCTAAATGAAACCTTTCAAATAATGTCACTGAATTTAGGACACTAACTAAAGAGCAAATATACAAGACCATAATGTCAATTACAAATTAGTTAATTTAGCACAGCATGTTAAATGTCAAAGGAATTTTAAACATTAAGATTTGCATTCTCAGTTATTGACAGACTTATGACAGACTACCTTTAGGTGAAAAAAGGCAATTATATTACAAAGGAAAGTTATTGGGTTCATTTAGGCTAATCATTTTGTGGGTATTTAAAATACTTTAAAGCAGACTTGTCTGATCTCAATCCCATAAAATCTTAGGATGTAACAACGGCGAGTAATTACTAATGAAAATATTTGTTTTATTCAAACTAGCCTAAAATCTAGAAGTGGAATTCACTAAACCACATAACGAGCTGTATGTAAAAGTGGCTGACATGTTAGATCCTGTTTTTGAGGTTGTCCAGATGGGGTTTTAACAAAGAACACAGAGTTTTTGTCTTTTCTATTTATACAAGTCATAATTTAGTCTAGAGTAATAATTTTAAAAATGTGAACATAACAGACAACAGAAAGTAATCACCTTGTCACTAAATTGTCTGCATTGATTTGTACAGCTATAATTAAGATTTCAATTTCTTTCAATTTCCATTATATTATTTGTTACTATGGTCAGGACAAAAAAATACTGGTAAAATCACCCTATTTTAAAACAGGATGTACATCAAAAAAGATTTTAAACCAATATGGTTATTTGGTTTTAGTTTAAGATGGTAAAAGAAATATTCCAAATTAGATTTAACCAGGCAGCACGGTGGCTTAGTGGTTAGCACGTTCGCCTCTCAGCGTTAGGGATTCCCGGTTCGAATCCCCATCTGGGTGGAGTTTCCATGTTCTCCCCGTGTCCACGTGGGTTTCCTCCGGGTTCTCCGGTTTCCTCCCACAGTCCAAAAACATGGATCAAGTCAATTGAGTTCTCCAAATTGCCCCATATAGAGTGTGTCTGTGTGAGTGAGTGAGTGTGTGCCCAGCGATAGATCCTGGGTGTATCTGCCCAGCGCCCGAAATGTTCTCCCCTGGATGGGCATGGGGAACCACCTCCCCGCGACCCTAATATAGGATAAAACGGAAGATGATGGATGGATGGATAGATTAAACATATTAATACATAATTTAAAGTACCAATTAATGGTTGGAAGTAATATTGGAAGTAATGTCATAGTGTGCCCAGCGATGGATTGGCGCCCTGTCCTGGGTCTATCTGCCCAGCGCCCGAGACGTTCTCCCCTGGATGGGCATGGGGAACCCCACCGCGACCCTATTAGAGGATAAAGCGGGAGATAATGAATGAATGAATGAATGAATGTCATAGTGTGGTAAAAACACAGAAACCCTCTACAGGAAGGGCCAAAGTCATACGTCATTTTTGGGACGTCTGAGGTCCTTCAACATCTGCAGGACTATGCTAAGCTTTTTGTTAGTGATGCTGTTGCATGCTGGGGCAGCAGGCAGAAGGTGGCAGATGCCGACAGACTGAACAAACTGATCAGTAAGGCCGGTGATGTTGTGGGTGTGGAGCTGGACTCACTGAGTCAGAGAGGAGGATGCTGTCTAACCTGAATGTCTTCATGGACAATACCTCCCATCCTCTGTATGACACACTGATCAGACACAGGAGCACATTCAGTTTAAGACTTATTCCCCCAAAATGCACCACAGAGCGCCACAGAAAGTCAATCCTACCTGTGGCCATCAAACTATATAATGAAACGGTTTAACTCAATAATACAACTTTTATAATCAATTATGATTTAAATGTGCAATATTATACCATTACCTGACTCATAATATATGTAACCTACTTATACATGCCACTTTGCTTTGACTTCATTCTGTATTATTTTGTATTTTTATATTAATTTAACTGTACTTACTGTTAATTCTTACTCTACTTCTGTGTATAATATGACAAATGAAGCATCTATTAAAAAAAAAAAAAAAGATTATTAAAGTATTCAGATTCTGATTCTGAAGTCAATGCATCAGAAGCTGGCTGCGTCATGTCTTTCTTCTCTCGTCTTGTCTGCTTGTCCTTAATTAGCGTCTGTGATTAGTTAATTGATGCGTTTGTCTTTAATTATACCCTGCTGGGTTCTATTCTCACGTCAATCCCCTTTCAGGTATTTAAAGCCACCATACCTGTTCATGGGTGTTCTAGCATCATTTTGTGGTTGTGTGGACCGGTTGTGCATGTGTGTTTGCACCCTCATTGTTTTTTGCATTAAATATATCATCTTACCTGATATTTGGACTTTGTCTTCGTGCCACATAGATGGCCAAAGCATGTTTAAACATATTGTTTAAAATTGAACCAAAGAAATAAACTGCGAAACATTTCTTGGTCATCTAATGGGCATAATATTGTAAACAGATTTATAGAATTATAGAATAAAGATCAGAAACCATTGTTGAATATGCACCACCTTCTTCTAGCTGTTATACAATATTGTGTAAAAATTTGTCAGGCTACTATTACACTATAAATATGGCTACACTGATTGAGAAGTACATAGTAAAACTGCTGTCACTTAATGCAAGCTACGCAATATCAATGTTACATAACTTTGAATGTTACTTATTTGTGTCATAAGTGTCAGCAGGAAACCATATATCAATTATAAGCAGTTTTAGGCATTCCAGATATTTCTGGGCCCAACATCATTTCAAATATTTATACAGGGATAAATTGTTTCTGTCAGATGGATAAATAAAAATAAGTTTATTTTTTTACACTTTAACACTGAGTATATTTTTTTCTAACCAGTACATAAATTATCCTTCATTCATTATCTCCCGCTTTATCATCTATTAGGGTCGCGGTGGGGTTCCCCATGCCCATCCAGGGGAGAACGTCTCGGGCGCTGGGCAGATACACCCAGGACAGGGCGCCAATCCATCGCTGGGCACACACTCACTCACACAGACACCCTCTATATGGGGCAATTTTGAGAATTCAATTGAATTGATCCATGTTTTTGTACTGTGGGAGGAAACCGGAGAACCCGGAGGAAACCCAAGCAGACACGGGGAGAACATGGAAACTCCACCCAGATAGGGATTCGAACCGGGAACCCCTAGCGCTGAGAGGCGAACGTGCTAACCACTAAGCCACCGTGCCGCCAGTACATAAATTAATTAAAATATATTGAACCATATTGAACCATATTGTTGAAAACAGTTTGCTGTCGCAGCTTTTAAGCTTTGGTTATGATTAAGGGGTTAATCGAATTTTCAAATCACAAATTCTTGTTTTCTTTACACTTTATTAAACACCCCAAGTCAATAATTGAAAAAGATTATAGACTAAAAAGTTGTAGTAATTTGTGGTTTTGGCAAAGCCAGAGTTTACTCCAACCAAGTTCGATTTCCAAATAATTAAAAAGTGTCATTAAGTGAAGGTGAGGTGACTTAGTGGCAAACATGTTGTATGTATCAGTTTTTTAACGTGATGATATTACTAAACAGAATGAAGTTTGTCATGAAAGGCACTAACAAATTCTTTTTCTCTCTTTTAAGCCAAAGTCCAAGTAAATGACCAAATGACCGATTCTACTCCATTTTTTTAAATCGTGTTAGCTTTTATGGATTTGAAACAGATTATTAAGCAAAAGAGAAACTGAAAGAGGAAAAGGACTGTGATTGCTAAAGAATTATGATTTAAACAATCCAGAATTGCAAAAGATGTTGGGCAAGTGAGCGACCAAAAAAAATGAGTTGGATGCGACTGAAGCTTATGGAACAGAACAACTGCTAACACGTTGGGTAATTAAATGTACATCAAACCAAGGCAAGTGTTTGCCTTTTCATTAGAAGATAAAAAGAAAGACAAAAGTAATTGCTAAATCACCGGAGGCACCAACTTGGTGGGATGTTGTGATAGCTGTTTCTGAGCATGTCATACTCACACGAGAAAGCAGCATAATTCATTCTAAGCTACTCAGACCAGTAACTCCAACATTAGAGTACAGTATGCATTCTGTATATTTATGCTGATTTAACGGCATGTGCTATAGAACCGATTATAAACCAGGTCATTCTGGTCCCTTAATCTGTTTGGCTGAGCTGGTGGTCCAATATTCTGCTCCTGCATTGTTGAGAACATCCTCACAGGGAATATCATCACCTGGTTTGAAAGCACCCAACTAGACGTAGGTACAGAAGGTTGTACGTTCAGATGTGCGCACCATCTGAGAAGCGCTTCCAGACCTTCAGACCATCTACAGGAAGCGGTGCTGGTTTAAAGACAAAAAAATGTGAAGGTCCTCAGTCATCGAAACAACAAACCATTTATTCTATTGCCATCAGGATGCTGAAGGCAAACACAGAGAGGATGAGGAGGAGATTCCTCCAAATGGCTATTTGGACTCTAAACAAGGACTAAATGACAATTCTGAACACTTGCACAACTTAGTATAACTCTGAATTGTGACATCCTGTGAGTTTTCACCTGCTCCTCCTACAGCCTTCACTGGAGCATCTTGTACCTGACGTTAGGTTCTCCCAGTGGTAGTTGTAGTTCAGATTACTTGAGCTATATTGAGTTCTTGATTCTTTCTGCGTAGTTTTCTCTTACACTTACCAGAGGAACTCCCGCACTACCTGCTGTGGAAACCTCACTCAGGTTGGCTGCCTGTCTACCTCCTCCTGCTCTGGTCGTACTTACCTCTGTGTCCTCTTGCCTTCCGGTTGCCCTGCTTGGTGAATCTGCACATACCTGCCTATTGGACCTGTGTCTTCTGTTCAGTACTCTACTTCTTGTGAAACCCCATTTAACATTAAGCCACTGTAAATAAAGAACACTTGACTTTTGCCTCCTGAATCTGTTACCACGTACCGCTCACATTTGACTTTTTGTAACCCTTATATGAATAGTTACACACACCGATGTACGTTGTTCAATTTAACACTAAATGAAAAAGAAAATTTGTCACCTTACTTGTACAAGTCTTACTTGTACAGTTTTTTTTTTCTTTTATATTTTTGCATATATATATATAATAGTTACTTAATTTTTATATTTGCTTAATTTTATTCTTTAACCTTTTTTTTCACAGTATACTGTATGTATATTGGAATTAAAAAATTCACTTAATAGTTTATGAAACGACACAAAATGAATCTTTGATATTTTTATTGTATGAAAGTACAAAACTGGAAAATGTACAAATATCATCTTTATGTCACTGTAGACACAAGTCCTAAAGTAGAATAAAATGAACCTGCAATATATATAATAATTAGAAGTGTATTGCAAAGACAATCAAGAAAACCAGCTCCAGTCATTCCAGAAAGGCCAAAACACAAGAGTTTGAGAACTTTTAAGAGAATGTTTGTTTAAAATGACATAGCCATTACTCAGGGTTTGGGGATCCCTGTAAGTTCCAGAGAACAGACTTTTTTCCTCACACTTGAGGAAGTTTCAAGAGGTTTTCCAGAATTCCCAAAATATGATCTTCAAAATCTATATACATCTAAGCTCAGTGAAACTACTCTATGTGTCTTCATTTTACACTGGTCTTATAATGCAAAGGTTTCAATGGCCTGATGAGCTCATGGTTACGGTAAAACAACTGTACGAATGCTGGGTGCTATAATTGTATCACACACGATAGACATATGATTGCTACCTTGCAAATTTCTTTCAATAAAATGAATTCTATTTTAACAGCAGAAAATATAAACATGATTACCAAATTCAAATAAAACACAGAAGCTATGCTTTCTGCAATCCAGTGCAATAAAGTAAAATAAACTTAGAACCTATTCGCCACCAAATGAATAGAAGGGTATGTTATGGGGCTCGAGCATGCTGGTGTGTGGGAAGGTGGTGGTCTGAGAACTTCTCTGTCCTGATCCATTAGCAGGATTAATAGCTGCCTGTCTTTGCAACTCCTGAGTACCATTGTTGGCGGACGTGTAGTTGAGCATGGTGTAGGACTGGCTGCAATCTGAAGAAGCTGAGCTGACTTGGCCCAGCATGGCCAAGTTACTCTGTCCTTGAGGCTCTTGTTTTAATTGACCTGTCAGAGAGCTCATAAAGCTCTGGAGGATCTCCTCCTCTCCATCTTGGTTTGCTGAGAATTGATAATTAATTCCCATTATCCCAGTTGTGCTTGGTGCACCATTGCTTGCCGCTGTTGTTGGGTGGAGATCATAGTTATACCAGCTACTTTCTACAAGCTCAGTGTCCTTCCTCTGAAGAGGCTGCTGAAAAAGCTGAGCACTCGGTTCCTGTTGCTGCTGTTGCTGAGCCGGGTTGGCTGATGCACCTTGTTGGTCAAGGAATTCCAGATCTGTAGAACTGAGCTGTGGAAGACTGCTACCCATTGCAGGAGAATAGTTGACTGGGTTGGCTTGTCCCATGCTTAATCCATTTTTGGATCGAGGATTATTACTTGCAGAGTTGAATTGAGCTGGTGGACTGGACCACTGGATGTTACTGTGTGATGTTGGCAATGGAGTCGCTGCTGAGGGCGGCATGTTTGAAGGAGGTCGAAAAGCATTGCTGAACATATTTGATTGGTTGTGCCTCATCAAACCAGTACTTGGGTGTCCTGGATGTAAGTTTGGTTCTGTGGAAGACGATTAAAAAATATTAAGCCCTTCATTCGTTGCACAAATAGCAAATCTCATATACTATTTTTTAATATATGGTTACCAGTTTTAATCCGATGGGAAAGACCAGGATATTGTGTACTAGTCTTAACTCTGTTTATCGAGTTCAACGATCCAGACACAAAGTTGGGTAGGCCCTTCATCAGGCTTTCTATTTTTCGTTTTTTCTCTCTACACCCATAGGGATCTGAAAATAATGGGGGGGGGCATGGAGACGATAGCTGAAGCGCTTGTATCATAGAACATATGCAGATATGTAGCTTTTGCATTTCTACAAAAAGACTAGTTAAAATTACATTCCTAAGCCTTACCTTTGTCATCGGGCAGGAACCGGAACTCCATGGGCTCACTCACTTCTTGGTCAGTGGGCCGGCGCAGCTGCATGTGCACGGTGATAGGTGACGTAATCTGGGAGTCGTAGTAGGCAGGTGTACGGAAAACAATGGCTACCTGTCTATGAACATCTGCCTGGGAGAAGGAGCCTTTGGCTTCCCAATTCGGGGTGAAGAAACGTACCTCTATGTCGTCTAGTATGAGGAAACAAGCATGAAGGTGTGGAGGTGACTATTTAATGAGGTGTTAGAAGAAAGCATGATGTACATACACATGGTAAAGTCAGGAAATGCATATATTTGTACATTATACAAATATATTTTGTTAGTCAAAAACAATGACTTAGATATTATTCATCCATCCATTATCTTCTGCTTTATCCTATATTAGGGTCGCAGGGGGGTTCCCCATGCCCATCCAGGGGAGAACGTTTCGGGCGCTGGGCAGATACACCCAGGACAGGTTGCCAATCTATCACTGGGCACACACTCACTCACACAGACACAAACACACACTATATGGGGCAATTTGGAGAACTCAATTGACTTGATCCATGTTTTTGGACTGTGGAAGGAAACCAGAGAACCTGGAGGAAACCCACGCGGACACGGGGAGAACATGGAAACTCCACCCGGATGGGGATTCGAACCGGGAATCCCTAGCGCTGAGAGGCGAACGTGCTAACCACTAAGCCACCGTGCCACCCGACTCAGAAATTATAAAACATTTAATTGTATCTTGCTAATTTTTTATTATATTGCAGGCATTAAATTCTAAATTTAATCTAAATGTCTCTACGTAACATCACAGTGTTTGTCTGTAAAAACCATGGAAACTCATTCATTCATTAATTATCTCCCGCTTTATCCTCTAGTAGGGTCGCGGTGGGGTTCCCAATGCCCATCCAGGGGAGAATGTTTCAGGCGCTGGGCAGATAGACCCAGGACAGGGCGCCAATCCATAGGGCGACTGAGCACACACTCACTCACTCACACACACTCTATATGGGGCAATTTGGAGAATTCAAATGGACTTGATCCATGTTTTTGGATTGTGAAAGGAAACCGGAGAGCCCGGAGGCAACCCACGCGGACACGGGGAGAACATGGAAACTCCACCCAGAGAGGGACTCGAACTGGGAATCCCTAGCGCTGAGAGGCGAGCGTGCTAACCACTAAGCCACCGTGCCACCCAACCATGGAAACTTTCCCACGAAACTAATTTTCATTCAAATCTGGATTTTTTTTAAATATCATGATTTTTTTAGGAATATGGTTTATAGTATAAGTGATTGACAGTCGGAACTAAAGAAAGGTCAGTGTGGTATAATGAAGTGAAGAATGGGTAAAAAAAAAAAACAATAGAAGTCCGAATGATGTTGTTGTATGAACACACTGTGTGATCATAAGTGTAAAATCTGGAAATGTTCTGGTAACGATGGTGATTTTCTACCTTTTTGCACTTTGTCACAGAGCAGGAAGATCTCATCGCCCCCCTTTACGGTACCACTGTTTTTGTTGACACGGCAGATGCGGAGCTCCGCTGTGTTTGGGGCCCCTGAAAAGGAAAAGGTGTTTACAGATTAAAAGGTCAAACCTCTATTGAAAACAAAAAAGGCCCATGGGACCTTAATATCAAAGCCAAGCATGAGTGCTGAGCAGATGATTGGGAATTCCTGCCTCAGTTCTTTTCTATGCAATCAGATTAAGCAAACCCAAGCTGTAAGCGCTATTACAAGAGAGGAAGTATTCATGTATGTTACTGACTTGCAGGTCCTCTTTTTAAACACAAGGGCAGGGCTGTTCAATGTATTTCCTCTTTAGGAGTTTGGGTCTTAGTAATTAAACTAGCTGATGCATTTTAGTAACAGCGCTTTGGGTATTTGACACTTTACCATTGACAAACATCGCACTTTCCTGGACCTGAATCTCTGCTGTATTATGCACACTGAGTCTGTAAAGGACTCTGAGCAGTGGCTTCCGGTGAACACTGTACTCACTCTGTTAGCAGCTCCGGAAGAGCTATATTGGGTCACATTTCCTGAAGTCTAAATACTTCATGCATGCAGTACGTAACTTAAAGATTTACAAAAAAGATTATGAGTGACACTTGATGTTTCAAAAAAAAAATAACGTGAAGTAGTACAACCACTTTTTTCTCATTTAAATTCCCTCCTTCATCCTTTCTTATTTTAAAGGGTCTTTTAATTATTTAGGAATCGACTTTGGCTTGTGATCAAGAGTTAATCTCTCGCACACGTCATCATTTAGTCCCCAGAATTAACTAAAGTTAATGTGTGTGCTTTCCATTGTTAAAAATAAAACTACAGCGGATAATCAATGTGACCCAAATTTAAAATGTGGCTTACTTTAATTTTAAAGCTCATTCTGTTGGTTACAAATATTTTAATATACATGACTGTGACATTAAGGTATTCTTAAATCAATGAACGTTATATATTATACACACACATTATTATTAAAAAAATTTGGAATTTGTCATTTTGACAGGAAATGCGTATAAATACCATAAATCATACTTTGTATCATTAAACGTAACGATACTTGTTTTATTACATCATATTAAATACATTGAGCATCTGATTTTAATACTGCTGTTAATATTATATGACTTCAGCATTCATTGCTGACATTAGTCAGCCACCCTAGTTTGATTGCTTTTCTTCTGTTAAGTTCCATCCACCATCTACCACATATGAGCCACATTGTACCCAGCACTGTGGTGTCTGATGCGGCCAAATTGCAAAGAAGTTAATTCGCAAAGGCAAATTTTGTAGTTTGAGGTTGGAACTAAACTCAAAAGGAAGGTTGGTTTCCAGCACCAAGGTTGGTGTTTAGTGTAATCCCACCCTGCCCACAGATCAGATCTGGCCGGAGTATTCACTCCAACAGAACAAAGATGCTCTCATAAAAGATGAATAAATTATGTAGATTCATCTTTGATTAAAGTTCTGGTAAATCCCATAAAATAGGTGTCAGGATTCACTCAGTTTTACTAAAAAAATCCAACTAACATTAAATTTAGCCAGATGGGTCCATTAATGGGTGGCACATTGGATTATTGGTTAGCACGTTCAACTCTCAGCGCTGGGGATCCAGGTTTGAACCCTAATCTGGGTGGGGTTTCCATGTTCTTCCAGTGTCTGCCTGGGTTTCTTCTGGGTTTTTGGGTTTCTTCTGGGTTTTTGGGTTTCTTCTGGGTTTTTCTCCCACAGTCCAAAACCATAGATGTAAGGCAAATTGAATGCCCTACATTGCGCATATAGTGTGTGTTTGTGGAAGTGAGTGGGCCCAGAACTAGATTGGTTTCCTGTCGTGGGTCTGCAAAACGTTCTCCCTTGGATGGGCATGGGGAACCCCCGTAGTAGAGGATTAATGAGAGAGAGATGATAGGGTCCATTAAGCTGCCCAACAATAGATTGGTGCCCTGTCCTCGTTGTACCTGAAACGCTGGATATATATATATATATATATATATATATATATATATATATATATATATATATATATATATATATATATATATATATATATATATTCATTCATTCATTCATTCATTCATTATCTCCCACTTTATCCTCTATTAGGGTCGCGGTGGGGTTCCCCATGCCCATCCAGAGGAGAACGTCTCGGGGGATGGGCAGATAGACTCAGGACAGGGCACCAATCCATCGCTGGGCACATATATATATATATATATATATATATATATATATATATATGCAGACAGGTATATATATATGTAGACATTTGTCAATGCTCCGCTCCTACATAAACCTTTAAAAACAATAACAATTTCAACAACCCTGTAATAACTCTTGATTAAAGTCTGGACTGCAGAGTTCTGTGTTGTGGCTACTCACTGTTGTCATAGATTGGATTGGAGATTATGGGGGAAAGTGAGATGCTGTAGCGTCCAGATTCCTCTTGCAGAAACACCTGAAAACATAGGCGCACTACGTTCAAGTCGTACTCCTCCGTCTGCAAGAGCTGTTCTCGGGGGACTGCACAAGAAAAAATAGAATAGGTGTCACAAAAAGCCTACATTACAAGTTCAACTTGCAAATCTTTTTCTGTGTTGCTGTCAAAGTAGACACAATACTGCATACCATGCATGTATTAAAGGTGTCAGTGGAACTTCATACAGCTGTAGCTCTTTGGATAAAAAGTGGGGTACTGGGGTATTATTGTAATAATTGAGTATACATTTTTGGTATGTTTAAGTATATCGTTTTTATATTACTCTGACAGTTCTGTCAGACATCAGTATGTGCACGTGATGTTGAAGGTTTTGGCTGCTGTGGGAAGTCCCCAAGCAATAGCAGCAAGTAATTAATCATCTTTACCTTCGTATGACTCAATTCATTTAACAGATAAACAGCATAAACAGCAGGGAGATAAAAGGCTTTACCTAAGCCTGTCATCTTAATGCAGCATCGCAAGAATGTGAGTGCAAGGAAGAGCAAGAAATGAGTTCATCTAAAGCCTGATTATCTCAGATAACTCTAAGTGACTCTCTCTTTCTACGTCACTGCTGTTGCCGCTTAGCGGTATCCCCAGCCGTGACACTGCTATGAAATCCCACGCATCGCCGGCTCACATCTCGAGCCGGAGACACTGAGATATCCCACACAAAATGTATGTAAAGATGTTTCGAGGTGCCTGCGCGCATGCACGCCCACCTGGTCGCTTCGTATAGAGTGTCTTCGCAGTGGACTCTCCCACCCACCTGTGGTGCGATGTGCGTCTCACAGCTGAGGTGAGGTTATAACAGGTGGAAATATCACCGAAACCCAAGAACCAAAAGGACTTATGACGACTTTTCAGTGAAGAGGCTGCTAACCTGACGTTCGGAGCTCCGCCTCTGCTTTAACCACAAAGCCTCAGAGAGGAAAACAGAGAGAGGGAGCTGAGAAAAAGAGGATTGTCTGTGCATTCGTAGTGGGAGGGGCCAGCAGAGAAAACAGCTAGGTGGAGAGTGTGACCGAGAGAAGGTGAGAGGGGTTGAGTGGGTGTACAAGGCAGAGGCAGAGTGTGAAAAAGAGGAGGTGTTGTACGTGCAGGGTTTTTGCATACAACGACGATGTAAGTGCATAAATGGCCAGGGAAACAGATGCACATAGAAGAGATGTGGGTGGTGAGAAGGCTGCATTTGAGTTAATGTGGGAGGGAGACGAAATGTTATGGGAGGCTAAATACAAAGCCAATGCTTTTTCCTCTCACACCCTGATATTTATGTTTCGTTTTTTCACACCAAATATGGTATGGCATTTAGAGTGACAAATGTCACTCGTGCATACCTTAGATGCCAAGAGCTAATTAAAATTCATGAGCCGGTATAAGCATGAAAAAATGATATAGGACAGCATCAGTAAAAATGAGATCATTGCTCACAAGGTTCTCCCTACCACACATGACCATATATCACAACTAATATCAAAAGTGCTTTCAGTTCACAATGACAAAGCAAGATTCTGATTGGACACTGTACCACTGTACATAAAAGGTTATTTACAGGGCATGTATGTATGACTTGTAAACAAGCATATAATAATGATCTTTTTGTGGATCGAAACCCAGGTATGGCATTGGCGCTTAAAATATTGAAATAAAAAATAATTTCTGGTTCAGTTGGGAACACAAAGACCTGTTTTGCCTGCTTAAATACATCATTTGAAAAATGGTCCAGACTTTTACATTTAAATAAAAGATACACAGCACACCAAATTCCTTTTTGAGCACATCATGGACAAAAGTAAAAATAATTAAAGGTGTTCTTTCGCTTAATCATTTACTTGGGTCGTGGGGGTGGGGGAGTTTTGCGCTGGGCAGATACACCCAGGACAGGGCACCTGAGCACACTCACTCACACAGACAAACTTGCACAAACACACAGTACATGAGGCAATTGAGGGCATTTAATTTACCTTCAATCCATGTTTTTGGATTGTAGGAGGACCCCCACACAGACATGGGGAGAACATGCAAAATCCACCCAGATTGGGATTCAAACCTGGATCTCCATGGCTAAGTGGTAACCACTAAGCCACCGTGCTGCATTATACATTTAAAACCAAATAGTGTTCTTTGTAAATCCAAAATGGATTTATTAAATCTTATTATTATAGTGTATTGCTTCTATTGACTGTTCAGACAAAAATCTGATGAATAGTAAACAAAGCCACACTGTCTCATCAATATCCTAAGGTTTAAAAAATATTCAGCAGCTTATTAGGATAATGGTCTTAATAATCAGAAGGGCAATCGCTGTTGAGTGTCTGTTGGACATTTTTTCATTGGTGCTTTACAATGCAGATGGACAAACGCCATATTGTTGTTATTAACTGAACAAACACAACAGTGCTGATGTAAGCGGGAATATAACAAAGCATAAAGTCAAAACCAAAAATAAAATCCTGCTTACACAGATTTCATAACGCAATCAAACGTAGCGCGAATGTGAACTCAACTTATATAAGTTTTTCATAGACATACTTCTTGCTTTGTATGAATATTTGAGCAAAAATGATCCTGTTGGTTTAGGAAGTAAACGAGTAGGCCACACCCCAGAAAACATTAAATGGAAGTGAAAGTTATGCCATTCACCTTCGAAATTAAAACGATTGGTAAAGAGGAAGCGATAAGAGAATGCAGTCTGATGTCAATTTTTTCTCTACTTTAACTGCCCCTTATTTCACTCTACAGTCTCACCCCAGAAAGCATCAGAAGGAAGATTTGATCTGACCTAAGCATCAGTCACCTTAGGAACTTGTGTTGGACAGTAATATGGGCAATGTAGTTCTGTTGCTAAGGTACTTGCTAAGGTAAAGTTCTATTGCTAAGGTACTTAATAATTTTATCTGTCATCTTTAATGTCTAATCCACTATCTAGCTATTTGTACACTGCTTATCAATAATTAACCTGTTTCCAAATCTGGAATTACAGACACAGTAAGTGAGTGTTGAGGCAAAATCTGCAGGACAAGGGACAAGATTTACAAAATGTAGAAACAGGCAGATTTATAGTAAAGTGTTAAGTGGATGGTTACAACAAATTGACAAATGGTGGAACACAAAGTCCGTAAAACTCTGTTATTATGTTTGAAATCTTAAAAAAGTATTGTTTCGCACTTTTAATTTAAAATATATCGAAAAGGTTTATAAATATCACATCAGGACTGGTAATTTAGCAGTGTAGGGATGAATACTACATCGCCCTTGACATCTAGATAGAATGCGGCAAATCAGTCATTTGAAAAAACAATATGGCTACGCTTTTATTTTCAGCAGACACAAATAATAAATAGCTTTAAAAGTGGTCATCTACTGAATAAATTTCCCCAGGTCACATGCAATGCAGGCAGTTGTGTAATGGCCTAGCTAAAAGAAAAAGAGAAGTGACTTTTTTTCTCTTTCCTCATGATACCATTGTAGCTTAAACACGCCACATTTACAGCGCCAACAAAAGGAAGTCACTGGTCTTTAAGTGAAGTGATTTTGCAGCTGTGGTCTTTATATTTACAAACTACACTCCATATTTTGTAAGCTAAGATTCTGGTGCAATACGATCACTACACTTTATATAAATTAATAGAATGAATTCAAAACTTACCATTGAAAGGGTTGATGCCTCGGTTTACTCTTTGCAATATGGCATCCTTCACCTCTCTTCTTCTTACACACTGGATGCCAAGATTTTGAAACCTAAAAGAAAAAAAATGATGTGATAGTATAGTTTACAGGAACTTAACCAATTAGCAAATACAGTGTGTCAAAAGAGGGGTGCATATGTGCTTTAGTAGAGGGTATATTTAATAATATGCAGGGGTGTGAATTTCATAATTCAATGCTACAGGTGAAGATCCACTGGGATGGGATTTTATGATAGAAAACCAAGCAGAAAACTTGACTGCTTTGGTGGTTAAACAGAATGTTAATTTTGGAGTTCATAGTTTGCATCATAAGGGGAACCTTGTTAATACTGCTTCCCTACTCAATAATATGTATAGAAAAGTTATAGTTTGATACTATATTTTATTATCTTAACTCACACTGTGGGTTAACTCACATTTGGGTTTGACACTGGGGTGTCAAACCCAAATGCACCGAGGGGCCAAAACTTAAAGCCCACTTTAGGTCACAGGCCGAACCAGATAAACATTTATTGAACACACTACAAGTAAATGTTTTCTAAACATGAGTAGGAATATATGCAAACAGATATATTATTCCACAATAAATTAACTTAAATATTATACAACTTAAAATACTTGCTCTCTATAAAGCAATAAATATATAATATCTTTAAATATTTCTGCCAAAATTATACAAATTTAAAATATGAGCATGGTCCAAAACAACATATCGCTGGACCATAATAACAATAATAATAGTAAAATGAAATGATCATGCATGCCGGATATTCTATTTAAATATATGCACACTGCACAGTAAATTGTGAATCGTAATGAAACTAAGGAGTTGCCATCTATTTGTAACCAAATTCCTTGTGTTTGTAACATACTTTGCCAAATAAATCTGATTCAGATTTTTAAAAAGCAAACGAATGAAAAATAAATTCTATGTAAATTATCTATTGCATTAATATCATTTTCAAATATCTAATAACGCAGTATAGGAAATGAGTAATTTTTGATTAGTCACGATCTTGTGTTTCTTCCTACAGCAAACTGATTTCAGCGGGGAATGCAGACTTACGCAATTACTCTGCGTTCAGGTCCGAACTCTAGCTCATAGTATCCATCTTTGCAATCTTTTCCCACCAGGTCATGTGGATGTGGTCTGTAAGGCTCATTCTTTGTTACCAGTGATACACACACTTTTCCTCGTGCACATGTGTTGAGAATCTGGAAGAAGAAAAAAAGAAACTGTTCAGGTAGACAATCGACTGACGGTCAAAAATGATTGAGCAGCATGAGAAAAGCAGAAGGAAACTAACACAGAAGTTCATACCTGGATGCTTGGGTAGGTCCTGTTGTTGTCTGAACTCCTTTCTCCGGGTATACTTCCCGCAGAACGGCCCTCACATTTATACCTGAAGCGCATCCCTCGTTGTTTTGGCTGCTCAAATATTTGAACACAGGGCTCTCCCACTGGTAAGAAAGAATAAGAGAAAGAGTGAGTGCTGACTCTGTAGACGTGTAGCTCGTTAGAAGCTTTGTGGACCTACAATATGTCTACTGTAAGCAAAATCATTCTTTTTTTTTTTTAAATAAATACATCAGGTGAAGTATGTCATGATCTACTACTGAGAATACAACACCAGTAGTACTGATTTGACATACTACTAAAGTGCATTTATGTACAGTCTAAACCATAAAAATGTAAAATTTCAAAGGGGTCTGGATAAGTAAGTGACAAGGATATGATTATATATTATGTCTCTCTAATGGTCCCATCAATGTATAGTGTTCCATACATATACATTTAACATTTGTTCATTTAACAGACGCTTTTATCCAAAGGGACTTATAAAGTGAGCACAGGGTTGGCCACAGCATCCCTGGAGCTATGATGGTTAAGTGTCTTGCTCAAGAACCCACATTGGTAAATTCAGAAGACCTGGGATTTGAACCCACAATATTCAGATTGATAGTTCAACATCCTAACCACTGAGCTACCACGTCTCCAATTTGCAGAGGAGGTCAGATTGGGGATGTCTACTGTCTGCGCTTGCTTACCCCAGTTGTACAGCTGGTGAATTAGCCAGGTTATCTAACATGTAATCGATCCAGCCTGTAATCATGTCATCTCCAAATTGCAGTGAACTCAGTGCTAACTTGGTTAAAGGGGCAGTAATGTTTTAACCAGAAGGTTTCCAGAACAAGCAAGCTGCAGCTGGGCATTAAAGCCTTAATTCTTAGGTCTCCCAGTGAATAACTTTCAAAAGTTTTAGTTGATCTAATGGAGGTCATATGCTGTAATGCAAGTAAATGCATAAAAAGTAATTGACCCATGTATATTCATAAAGACTTATACAGAATCAGTCATAACACCACCCTCCTGGATCAATTAGGGTTAAGGGAATGAAAAAAACGAAAAAATGAAATTGTGCTTTTTCACAAAAGTAACAATAACAAACCAAAACATTCAGTTTCTTTGCTCTAGAGCCATTTTAGCAAATGTTTACTTTAAATATTTCTGCTCTCCATAACTCCATTCCTGTCAAAATTATACAAATTTAAAATATGACCATTATTAACAATACAAATAGATCAATGTAAAATGATCTCGCGGGCCGAATATGGCCCCCGGGCCTTAAGTTGAACACTTATAACACCATTGCGCTACGGTAGCTCGGTAGCAAAAATGCACCTGGCCATTCTACCAATCTTAAATTGTCAAAAACAAATGAGCTCATGTGGCCAGTTTCTGAGAAAAACTGCGAAGCCGTAAAAAGCGAAAACATCTGCAGCCCACCTTGTGTTCCTCAGAACCTGTTTACAACCACAGCCTAGTGAAAATAATTTCCCCCATCTCTACACCTGGTTGCTGCCAGCGCATACAGTTAGACCCTTCGCCATGACAGTGGACCACAAAAGTGAAACTAGCTCTGGCTTATCAAAGTGTCTCTGCACACCTGCAGCCCTCTCATACAGCTGCATGGAGCAGGAGGCCTTCAGTTCCTATCGCAATCACCAGCTTCTTATAATACAAGTCCACAGATGTCGAGCCTGTGACCACCAAAGACAACCAGCAACAATTAACTCTAGCTTTCCTGGAAATTTGAAATCCTGAGGAACACCCCCCACCCCCATTTGTCTAACCCTTAGGGGGTCATCAGACAGCTAATGATATGCATAACAACCCACAGCCCACCCCCCTCGCAGGCTCACAGGTGAAATGCTAGGTACAATTGCAATTGCTGACCACAGGTAAAAAGATTGGCGTCCATCTGGGTTTGGAGAAGCGAAGCCGGGGGAGCTTTAAATCATTATTGCTAGATTTAGTGTTGATGTTGCATAACAGACATGTTTATTGGACATTTATTGAAATATGGAACAAATCATGTCCCCTATTTATTCAGTATGAGATAAATTCTGTATTTTGGGCGACACGGTGACTGGTAAGCACGGTCACCTCTCAGTGATCCAGGTTCGAATCCCAAAGTTTCCATGTTCTCCCCGTGTCCACGTGGGTTTCCTCCGGGTTCACCGGCTTCCGCCCACAGTTCAAAAAACATGGATTCAAGGTTAATTGAATGCTCTAAATTGCCCTATATAGTGTGCGTTTGAGTGAGCGTCTGTGCCCAGGGTAAGATTGGTGCCCTGTCCTGAGTGTATCTTCCCTGCCCAGGAATAAACGGAAGCTGGTAGCTCAGAGGTTAGGGCTATCAATCTGAAGGTTGGGGGTTCAAATCCCAGGTCCACTGAAGTTACCAACATGGGTGTCTGAGTAAGACCCTTAACCCTCATTGCTCCAGGGATGTTCTGATTAACCCTGTGCTCACCTTGTACGTCGCTTTGGATAAAAGCTTCTGCTAAATGATCAAATGTAAATGTAATGAATATAAATGTAAGATAATGAATGAATGAGGAGTCCGTATTTTACAGCACTAGTGGCAACCCAAACTGAAGGTGTTCCTTTCGCAATCACCAGCTTCTCGTAATACAAGTGCACAGATGTCGAGCCTGTCAGCACCAAAGACAGCCTGCAACAGTTAAGAGTGTCGAAACTGCAGAGAGATGGCAGGATGTGCAGGCAGGATGCAAAGCTCTCTCTCCGGCCATCACACAGGAGTGAGGCTCGTTCTCGGTGGAGGGCACCAGCACGAGGAAGTGAGAGGGACAGTGCGACGAGTTACGAGCAGAGATAAAACTCTCACTGCGGGGACGCTTCAGGACTTACTGATGTGAGGCGAGAGAGAGAGAGAGAGAGAGAGAGATAGAAGCTACGCAAGAGGTGACATTAATCAGGAAATTGGTACGTCAACGATGCAAAGTCTCTAATGGCAACTCGACGTTCAAAACACTTGACAGAAGTTCCTCATTCGATTTCCTTCTGCGGATTCATCTGTGATTTATTTGACACCGACCCTTTCCCACAGAAACGCTCAAATTCGCGGCTAGAGACGGACTGTTTACAAAACTCATCCACTCGTTAATGATTTAATCCACATGAACATCCACCTACTTCCTCCTCAGTGTAAGGTGCAGTCTTATTATGACTAAAACAATTTCGCCATTTCACCAACAGACAAATATATATACATACATATATATATATATATATATATATAGAGAGAGAGAGAGAGAGAGAGAGAGAGAGAGAGAGAGAGAATCCATTGTAATTCATTAATAAAAGTGAGAAAGTTGTCTCTTTCTCTCTCTCTCTCTCTCTCTCTCTCTCTCTCTCTCTCTCTCTATATATATATATATATATATATATATATATATATATATATATGCATAATGTAAAAAGACAACTTTCAGACAACAAAAGTAAGAAGAAAGTTGCGTTGTTATATATACATATATATATATATATATATATATATATATATATATATATATATATATATATAAAATCACTGAAAGACAACTTTATATAATATATATATATATATATATATATATATATAGATAGAGAGAGAGAGAGAGAGAGAGAGAGAGAGAGAGAATCCATTGTAATTCATTAATAAAAGTGAGAAAGCTCTCTCTCTCTCTCTCTCTCTCTCTCTCTATATATATATATATATATATATATATATATATATATATATATATATATATATGCATAATGTAAAAAGACAACTTTCAGACAACAAAAGTAAGAAGAACGTTGCGTTGTTTTTATATATATATATATATATATATATATATATATATATATATATATATATATATATATATATATATATATATATAAATAAAATCAGTGAAAGACAACTTTCGCGCTTTAATTATGAACTACGATAATAATGCAGATTACTGATGCTGGTTCTGCTGACTTGTGTTGTTCTCTCATTTGTCGCTTTGTATAAAAGCCTCTGCCAAATGACTCAATGTAAACGTAAAGCACTGGAAGCATTAGGGCACTTAAAGCACACCAAAAGTTGCCATTTGAATAATTTGTAGAAGAAAAGAGCTCTGTGGAGAGTTAACCCGTCTTATACTCACCATCCATGGCTGTGGACACCCCGCTGACAGTGCGCAGAAGGCTGGCTGTAGCAGAGAGCACACTGAATGACTGAAGTCTTACTCTCCTCAGCTATAAGAGGCTGGGAATTCCCCCCGAGGGACACGCCCAGCGTGCGCTTTCAGCCAATCAGCGGGCAGGAGGACACGCGCGCCGTCTCCCACTCTGCATGATCACACATGCACGGTTTAATCTATAGACGTTCCGAAATGTCAGGGAGCTCCTTTAAAGGTTAAGGAGCAAGTACATACGTGGGCAGTAAATACGGCAACAAATGAGAACACACATAAAAAAGAAATCATGAGCTCATGATATCTTAAATATGTTTACAGTGGATACAAAAATAAATCAATAAATTCAATTCAATTACCGTGTCTGCGTGGGTTTCCTCCGGGTTCTCCGGTTTCCTCCCACGGTCCAAAAACATGGATCAAGTCAATTGAGTTCTCCATATTGCCCCATATAGAGTGTGTTTGTGTGAGTGAGTGTGTGCCCAGCGATGGATTGGCGCCCTGTCCTGGGTCCATCTGCCCAGGGCCCGACATGTTCTTCCCTGGATGGGCATGGGGAACCCCACCACGACCCTAATAGAGGATAAAGCGGGAGATAATGAATGAATGAATAAACTAAATTACAGTGTCTGTGTGGGTTTCCGCCGGGTTCTCCAGTTTCCTCCCACAGTCCAAAAACATGGATCAGGTCAATTGAATTCTTAAAATTGCCCCATATAGAGTGTGTTTGTGTGAGTGAGTGTGTGCCCAGCGATGGATTGGCGCCCTGTCCTGGGTCTATCTGCCCAGGGCCCGAGACGTTCTCCCCTAGATGGGCATGTGGAACCCCACCGCGACCCTAATAGAGAATAAAGCGGGAGATAATGAATGAATGAATGAATAAATTAAATTACCGTGTCTGCGTGGGTTTTCTCCGGGTTCTCCGGTTTCCTCCCACAGTACAAAAACATGGATCAAGTCAATTGAATTCTTAAAATTGTCCCATATAGAGTGTGTTTGTGTGAGTGAGTGTGTGCCCAGCAATGGATTGGCGCCCTGTCCTGGGTCTATCTGCCCAGGGCCTGAGACGTTCTCCCCTGGATAGGCATGTGGAACCCCACCACCACCCTAATAGAGGATCAAGCGGGAGATAATGAATGAATGAATGAATGAATTAAATTAAAAAAAGGTGTGTGGGGGGGGGCAGTATCAAATCACAATCAGGTTTGATGATTTTACAGTGTAGTTGGTTTTCTGCATAACTTCTGTCTTGTGATGTTCTCATTTGTAAGTCGCTTTGGATAAAAGCGTCTGCTAAATGACAATGTAAATGTAAATGTATATGGGTGTGGTAGCTCAGTGGTTAGGGTGTTGGGCTATCAATCTGAAGGATGGGGGTTCAAATCCCAGGTCCACTGAAGTTACCAGTGTGGGTCCTTGAGTAAGACCCTTAACCCTCTTTGCTCCAGGGATGTTGTGATTAACCCTGTGCTCCCCCTGTAAGTCGCTTTAGATAAAAGCATCTGCTAAATGGAAATGTATACTTTATCGAGCTCATTTTAAAACCACTAACAGGAATAAAAAAAAGCTTTGTGTTGGGGTTTGAGTTCTCAGCATCCATTACTTGAAGCACACTTGCTTCATATTGCACTGAAGATAAAAGAACAATGGAAAGGACAGAATAATGTTTTCTGCTGTTTGATCTACTCATTGTGTTAAACTGGACAGGACATATGTTTTAATTTTGAAAGACCTAATAAAAATCTTGTCCATTTTTAAGTTCTTTGGGAATGTTGTAACACTGTGTTCACTTATTTAAGAAAAACACAATTTAATATATCATCACTGGCACCACCACGTCAGTGTTAATCAGTGCTTCATAAAGTGCGAAAGATTTTAAGTTTGAAAGCACCTAACAAAAATAAACTTTCTTGTACATTTTTCAAGTTTAAGTCATTTATTTCTATAGCACTTTTTACAATAGTACATTGTCACAAAGCTGTGTACAGTGTTATGAGCCTGAACCCCCAAAGAGCGAGCAGAAGCGAAAGTGGGGGGAAAAAAACTAATTGTTATGTTGTTTTTTTGAGGAAGAAACCTTGGGAGGACCAAGTCTCAGTGGTGGCCTCATCCTCCTTGAGCAGCCAGGCAGCATCAACAGTGTAGAACACTAATGTACAGATTGTGAAATGATCAGGTGTCTGTATTCAACAACTGGAAAAATTATAACAATTGGAAAATCTATATTTTCAATAAAGATGTACTTTGTAGTTCTACAATTTGCAGGCTGTGGTCCATATGTTTCCCTGCATACTATGTTTTCCCCACTTTAACATTTGATACAGATAACCATCACATCACACGAAAATAACCATCACAGAGGAAGTATTATTTGGATTGTGTATCATTTTCAGCACTGCATTGACTCTGACATGGCATATCTGTGTTTGTTGGTATGAGTAAATCAGACACAGCAGTACTTTAGCGCCACCACATTGGTGCTAAAAACAATCAACCACATAAATAACAGCTCTAAAGTGGCCTGAAGGGGTTAGGAATACGCGTAAAATGTTAAAATTACAATTGGAAATTGAATGTAGAAACAATTAAGTGGTTGGTACAGGGTTATTTGGATATGGATAGAAAGGTAGATAGATACATAGACAGACAGACAGACAGACAGACAGACAGACAGACAGACAGACATATAGCTGTGTTGCATTTACAATTTCAAAACAACCAACAACATAATTGTATAACGTATAGATTATTTGTATAGATTAATTGTATAATGTATAGATTTATTTCACAAGAATCGATCAGATAAACAATATATATTTTTACCCAAAGGTTCTACTTTGATGCAACAGAATTCTTGATAATTGTTCTGAAAAAATATACAAATGATTAATTGTATATGCTTATATTTATGGAATATGTAAAATCATCCTTTAGTATGTGACAATACTTTTAACCTGCTAACATCACCAAATGGCTGACTTTCCCTCCCAGAGATGTTTTGATGTTTTCCACCTGTAGTTAGTGCTTGTCTGTAAGCTTTAGATCCTTTAATTTTAAATCACTATAGACGTTATAAAAAAAATTAAAAAAAAAAAAAAAAAAAAACTTAAATAGTTTATGGTAATGGTTTATGGTAACTTCTTAAGCTATTGATTAATATTTCATTTACCCATAACAGACTCCTTGGTTGCTTTTTCTGTATGATTTGGTTCATTATCTATCTATACATACCCATCACCTTGTTTGTATATGTATGATGTATGTATTTATATGATGTATATCATAAGCCTTTCTCCTTACACCTCTCATTTTCTTACCCCTTCATCCAATCAATCTAATCTAGTATTAGATCATCCACTGTATCTTAAATCCACTGTAGCTTAAAAAATTTAATGTAGTAATTTACGAAGACATTTGGTGTGACTGATTAATCCAGCACATTTTTTTTTAATTGTAATGAATTGCGTATTTGGCAGGTTGTAAACGTTGTAGTACACAACTCCATTCCTTCTAATTGTGGCTATTCTTAGCTACGTAAACACCTCACTTTTAAAGTTCTCATTAACACAATTAAATTAAAAACATGTAAATGAACCTTTTTAATGCACTTTATCACGAAATACAGAAGACAGGTCATGCATAAAATGGCCTATATGCCAACTGTCGTAATTTTAATAACATTGCAAAATGAATCTTTGAAACATTTATTATAGTATTTTTGATTAACTTAAAATTTCTAACTAAAGCTGAAACTGATTGCTTTATAACTGCTTTTCTTATCTTTTTTTCTTTGAGGTATCACCAGTCTTCATCCATAACACAGGCAGAGCACCGTGGCAATGACAATTACTAACCAGAACCTGGATTTCTGTTGGACTAGTGGTTCATTCATACAGGATGGCCTCACTGAACTTATATAGTTGTTCCAATTTTTAAAAATAGACACCTGATCATTTCACAATCTGTACATGGGTGTCCTGCACTGTTGATGCTGCTGGGCTGCTCAACGAGGATGAGTCCCCCACTGAGCCTTGATTCTGACAAAGTTTCTTCCTTAAAAACCAATAATAACAGGAAGATTTTTCTTGCCGCTGTCACGTCGGCTTCCTCTTTGGGGGTTCAGAACACTGTAAAGTTACTTTGTGACAATGTATTATTGTAAAAAGCTTGACAAATTAATTTCATTATGCCTTAAGACTGGCGGCATGGTGCCTTAATAGTTAGCACGTTCGAATCCCAATCTGGGTTGAGTTTTCATGTTTTCCCGGTGTCCTCATGGGTTTCCTCCCACAGTCCAAAAACATGGATCACGGTCAATTGAATTCTCCAAATTGCCCCATACAGAGTGTTTGTGTGAGTGAGTGAGTGTGTGCCCAGCAATAGATTGGCACCCTGTCCTGGGTGCATCTGTGTGCCTGAAACTTTCACCAGTGCCTGAAACTTTCTCCCCTGGATGGGAATGGGGAACCCCACCAAAACCCTAGTAAAGGATAAAGCGGAAAATAATGGATGGATGGATGGATGGATGCCTTAAGACTCCTGTACAATGTATGTATGGTTGGAAATTTAATTTGTATGTGCAGCACCAGCATTACCTTTCAGGGAAATGAATAGCATCCTACTATCTACTGAACACATTAGTTTGTAGTTTGGCCTACATTATGAGTGGGCTAAATAACATTTACATAAGGCATTTGTAAGCACTGGGTTTAAACAGCATCCCCTGAGCAACAAAGGTTAAGCCTTGCTCAAGGACCCACAACTTCAGTGGACCTGGAATTTGAACCCACAACCTTCAGATTGATAACCCAACGCCCTGAGCTCCAATGCCAAAATAATGCTACCGGGAAGACGATTTAGATGGGCATCGTGGGCTAGTACCATTTTAAAGGCTTATCTGCTCATATGAGCACACAGGTTTAAGTGATTTGAGGCGGTCCTCGGGTTAAAGCTTCCAAACGCGTCTGGAGTCTGAAGCCTGGAGAAATGTAGCGGCTGCTGCGTCGCTGCATGAAGGGTATTCCCCTCTGACGTCACAGCCTGCATGGAGGAATGGGAATCTCCCAGAAAAACTAACACAAGGAAGTCGGGTTACGCTACACAAACTAAATCCAGTGGTGGCAAAGCCAACAACATTCAAACCATGACCCGAATTCAAATAAATACATAAAACGCTGTTGACACAAAAACCAGGGAAGTGTGATTAACGTTAAACCGACATCAACACCCCCAGCCGTTGATGCAGGGGCATATTTAGCCCCGGGTGTTTTGTCAGTAGCCCTGGATCAAATGAGAGCAGCTTTCTCTGCAGCCTCTACTCCAGCAGAGGGACCGAACGATGGAGTCACCGTCAGCTGTTTGCTCTGCCAAGCTCTGTGTGTGTGTGAGGGAGACAGATTTTTTCACCAGTATCAGGAGTAAAGTTACCGTAATAACTGTATGTTGGCTGTAATTAGCAGCTTCTCAGTTTTCAGAAACCGTCAGAAATCTTCCTCGGCGCAAACTGTCGCAAAGTTATGGTATTTAACGCAAAACCAGTTAAAACTGTCTCATCTGCGACCGACTCGTAAAACAGATTCATGCTTTTCTGCCGAACCATCATTTATTACAACTGAATGTGCTATCCACTGCTGACAGGCATATTTCATATGTGATTTAATTTTATCCAATATAACTAATAAATGGGGCGGCACGGTGGCTTAGTGGTTAGCACGTTCGCCTCTCAGCACTAGGGATTCCTGGTTGGAATCCCCATCTGGGTGGAGTTTCCATGTTCTCCCCGTGTCCGCGTGGGTTTCCTACATGTTCTCCGGTTTCCTCCCACAGTCCAAAAACATGGATCAAGTCAATTGAGTTCTCCAAATTGCCCCATATAGAGTGTGCATGAGTGAGCGAGTGTGTGCCCAGCGATGGATTGGCGCCCTGTCCTGGGTGTATCAGCCCAGCGCCCGAAACGTTCTCCCCTGGATGGGCATGGGGAACCCCACCGCGACCCTAGTAGAGGATAAAGCGGATGATAATGAATGAATAACTAATAAATGGGCGGCACGGTGGCTGAGTGGTTAGCACGATTGCCTCTCAGCGCTAGGGATTCCCGTTTCGAATCCCAATCTGGCTGGAGTTTCCATGTTCTCCCCGGTCCGCATGGGTTTCCTCCCACAGTACGAAAACATGGATCAAGTCAATTGAGTTCTCCAAATTGCCCCATATAGATTGTGTCTGTGTGAGTGAGTGTGTGCCCAGCTATGGATTGGCACCCTGTCCTGGGTGTATCTGCCCAGCGCCCGAGACGTTCTCCCCTGGATGGGCATGAGGAACCCCACCGCGACCCTAGTAGAGGATAAAGCGGATGATAATGAATGAATGAATTAATTAATAAATAAATTAATAAATGGGCAGCACGGTGGCTTAGTGGTTAGCACGATTGCCTCTCAGCGCTAGGGATTCCCGGTTCGAATCCCAATCTGGGTGGAGTTTCCATGTTCTCCCCGTGTCCGCATGGGTTTCCTCCCACAGTCCGAAAACATGGATCAAGTCAATTGAGTTCTCCAAATTGCCCCATATAGAGTGTGTATGAGTGAGTGTGTGTGTGCCCAGCGATGGATTGGCACCCTGTCCTGGGTGTATCGGCCCAGTGCCTGAAATGTTCTCCACTGGATGGACATGCCCCCCCCCCCCCCCGCGCGACCCTAATAGAGGATAAAGCAGAAGACAATGAATGAATTAATAATAAGTGATCAAACAGAAGGAATGTAACAGTTTGAAAAATGGATAGACTAATGAAAGGGCAACTTTCTAAAGAGGACAGAGGGGGAATAGGAGATCTAGGCTAGAGCCCCTGATGTGTCTAAACCCTAAAAACGCCCCTGCGTTGACGTAAATATAAAACTGATAGTAAAAATGCAGTTTGTGGCTTAAACGAAGGCATACACGGCGCGAAAAGACGTCAACAAGGGGGTGATTCTTAACGCAGGGTGACTACGCAGGTGAAGCGTACGTGAGCGTAACCGCACGGTCTTCCGTTCAGCGAGCTGGTGGAGACTTTCCACTTACACTTTAGCGACCGAAACTCGAAAAAAAGGCACAACACACACGACACAACCGTTCGAAACGACGACAGCTACTTATTCATTAAAAAGCATAATCCCGAAATTGCCATGTATTTATAAAGTATTTGAATCAGGTAGAGTGTGTGGCGTTTTAAACACTCGTGGAGGAGCGGCAACCCCACGCCACACAACCGTTCGAAGCGACGACAGCTATTTATTAATAAAAAAAAAACATAATCCCGAAATTGCCATGTAATTATAAAGTATTTGAATCAGGTAGAGAGTGTGTGGGGTGTAAACACTCGTGGGGGAACGGCAACCCCACGCCACACAACCGGTCGAAGCGACGACAGCTATTTATTCATTAAAAAGCATAATCCCGAAATTGCCATATATTTATAAAGTATTAGAATCAGGTAGAGAGTGTGGTGTTTTAAACACTCGTGGAGGAGCGGCAACCCCACGCCACACAACCGTTCGAAGCGACGACAGCTATGTATTAAAACATAATCCCGAAAGGGCACGGTGGCTTAGTGGTTAGCACATTCGCCTCTCAGCACTAGGGATTCCCGGTTCGAATCCCCATCTGGGTGGAGTTTCCATGTTCTCCCCGTGTCCGCGTGGGTTTCCTCCGGGTTCTCCGGTTTCCTCCCACATTTCAAAAACATGGATCAAGTCAATTGAATTCTCCAAATTGCCCCGTATAGAGTGTGTCTGTGTGAGTGAGTGTGTGCCCAGCGATGGATTGGCGCCCTGTACTGGGTCTATCTGCCCAGCGACCGAGACATTCTCCCCTGGATGTGCATGGGGAACCCCACCGCGACCCTAATAGAGGATAAAGCGGGAGATAATGAATGAATGAATAATCCCGAAATTGCTATGTAATTATAAAGTATTTGAATCAGGTAGAGTGTGTGGCGTTTTAAACACTCGTGGAGGAGCGGCAACCCCACGCCATACAACCGTTCGAAGCGACGACAGCTATTTATTAATTAAAAAACATAATCCCGAAATTGCCATATAATTATGAAGTATTTGAATCAGGTAGAGAGTGTGGTGTTTTAAACACTCGTGGAGGAGCGGCAACCCCACGCCACACAACCGTACGAAGCGACGACAGCTATTTATAAATATATGGCATTTTCGGGATTATGCTTTTTTTTTAAATTAATAAATTGCTGTCGTCGCTTCGAACGGTTGTGTGGCGTGGGGTTGCCGCTCCTCCACGAGTGTTTACAACCCCACACTCTCTACCTGATTCAAATACTTTATTAATTAAAAAAAGCATAATCCCGAAAATGCCATATATTAATAAATAGCTGTCGTCGCTTCGAACGGTTGTGTGGCGTGGGGTTGCCGCTCCTCCACGAGTGTTTAAAACACCACACTCTACCTGATTCAAATACTTTATAAATATATCGCAATTTCGGGATTATGCTTTTTAATTGATAAATAGCTGACGTCGCTTCGAACGGTTGTGTGGCGTGGGGTTTCCGCTCCTCCACGAGTGTTTAAAACACCACACTCTATACCTGATTCAAATACTTTAAATATATGGCATTTTCTGGATTATGCTTTTTTTAATTAATAAAGTATTTGAATCAGGTAGAGTGTGGCGTTTTAAACACTCGTGGGGGAGCGGTAACCCCACGCCACACAACCGTTCGAAGCGACGACAGCTGTTTATTAATAATTAAAAAAAAAACATAATCCAGAAATAGCCATATAATTATAAAGTATTTGAATCAGGTAGAGAGTGGTGTTTTAAACACTCGTGGAGGAGCGGCAACCCCACGCCGGGGGCGGAGCCGAAATGGAGCATTCCACCAAAGTTCCTATGGGGAACCGCGTTCACGTGCGCAGCTCAAAGGAATGTACAGAGTCCCGAAAAGACGCAGCCGAGCCATAAACACAGACACGTGGTGGGGTTTTGTGAAATTTTATGGTCTCAGTTTCAATGAGGCAGAATACATGTACAAAAATATGTTATGAAATCGCATTGTAGCTCTTAAAAAAAAAAATTACAAGGGAAACACTGTCCACGTGAACGATCGGTTGTATTTTCCCCAAAAAGCCAAAAGGGTGAGAATGAATGAAACTAATGCTCGAGGAAAACTCCAACAGGAAGCCTGCAATATAAAATTTTGCGTTGTACAAATAAGCAAATATAAATAAAATTCTGAATGAACCCCAAATTAGATGGAAAGACACTTTAATACGCTTTTTCTGTACATGTATAGGGTGAGGGAGGGTGAAAGACATAATTGCACTGAAGGAAAGATGCTGCCAACGAAACCTCCATGGGAGGTGCAGGGGTGAAGCCCTAAAGTCAGGGAATAAATCCATCATACATATCCACACTTCACATGACCTCAGACGGTCGGGTTCTAGACAGCTGTACAAACCCTATACCGACCTCGTCTTCCAGCTTGTGAAGGGACGGGAGTATGCTTAATGTATCTGTGATGGGTCAGTGCGCGAGCGGCTCATGTTCAGGGCCACTCACAACCACCTCCTTTAATAAATTTCATCTAGATCTGATCCTTGACAGCTATAACAAAGACTGAAAGAAGGAGGAAAGAAAGAAAAAAGGTGAAAAGAAAAGAGGGAGGAAAGAAAAAAAAAAAAAAAAAAAAAAAAAAAAAAAAAAAACTTGGAATTTTTTACATCAACAAACCAGACATTTTTTTTTTTTGGATTTTTTTTCCTTAGTAAAATAAAATTAGTATGATATAGAAAGATTACCATTGATTTTAAAGACATTATATACAAACTACAACTACTGTACAAATTACATTTCAAAAATGCGCTGATGGATGTCCACATGGCATTGACACTGGAGACGATATAAAAATCAAGTCTTAATACTTTGCAGTAATCATTTCATGGAGGTTAGACAAGCCCACTGTGACAGCCAAAACTTAAAAAGGACTGCTGTTGATCCTAATATGACTGTCTAGTTCTGAAAGAATTTAACCAAAAAGAATCCGGAGACTTAAACAAAAATCTTGGAATGGCTTCCACATGAAGCATCATCCTCTGAGAATTCAATGCTATCGGTTCAGAGTGAGCCGTATAGAGTTCTTAATGATGCGCAGGTTGCTTGTGGGAATCGGCGAGGAAGCATCCGGCAGTTCTTTACTGGGCAGTCTCTGCAAAGAAGCAAACGCACATCAAGTAAGACCATGTATTTTTAGGCTAATTGTATTTAGTGCGCGGCACGGTGGCTTAGTGGTTAGCACGTTCGCCTCTCAGCGCTAGGGATTCCCGGTTCGAATCCAGATCTGGGTGGAGTTTCCATGTTCTCCCCGTGTCCGCGTGGGTTTCCTCCGGGTTCTCCGGTTTCTTCCCACAGTCCAAAAACATGGATCAAGTCAATTGAATTCTCCAAATTGCCCCATATAGAGTGTGTGTGTGTGTGTGTGTGTGAGGGTGTGCCCAGCGATTGATTGGCGCTCTGTCCTGGGTCTATCTGCCCAGCGCCCGAGACGTTCTCCCCTGGATGGGCATGGGGAACCCCACCGTGACCCTACTAGAGGATAAAGCGGGAGATAATGAATGAATGTATTTAGTGCTTAAACCAGCCAGACACTTGTGGGACATTGATTAATCAAACCTTAAAATTGCATTCCAACCAAATTAAAAACTTTCGGATATGACTGTAAATCACTGCAAGAATTTATCAATTTCTTTACTAAAAGTAAAACATTTAAAATGGTAAACTTAATGTGACAAATTGTGTGACGTGTAAAAGTTTACCTGAGTTCTGGATGTATCAATAGTTGGAATGGGCATGGGCTTTGAAATAGCAGTAGCCTCCTAAACGAAACGGGGGAAGGAGAAAAAAAAAAAAGTTATAGGCATACACATGACACTTATTTTATATATATAAAAATAAATAAATAAATAAATAAAAAAAAAAAAAAAAAAAAAGGATGGAGTAAGCAGTTTTTAAGTGTAGCACAACAAAGTGCATCTATAAGGTAAATGGAACTGATTAAGTGGACGATGAGTAAAGAATTAAAGAAGTCAGTAAGTGCGTGTAGTTGTTAACATTACTTTGGATATACTATAAAAACTAGAAGACCCTTGGAGTTTGAATATTAAACTGGGTAATTACTCAGTCATTATTCAAAACATAAGGTCAAAATTCAAAAGCAGTGTGTGGAAAAATTACAAGTACACCCATACTATATTTAGTGGTGTTAGACGGGTATGTAAGTCAAGAAGGGCTAATTAAATGCCCTAAAATATAAATAAATGTCTTAAATTTAAACAAAAAAATTTCCTTCAGAACAATGTGAACAAATGACATACAGAACGCATGCAGAACACAATCCACACTACAGCTGCTAAAGGTGGTTAAATAAACTTTTGATTTACAGGGTGAACATTGTTTTTACACAACAATTTGGGCATTATTTTCATTAATTAATTAAAATAGAACAAACTTGGCCTTTTTTCAGCCTAAACTTACCAACACTGGCACGTCCCCTCGATCCAGACCATTAGAGACCAGAGGATAAGGCTCTTTAAAAGCAGAATCATCTGAAAACATCTAATGCACAAAGACAAAAAATACATAAGGAGTGTGTCGACAGAGTAAATTCTTTAAAAATAAGCAATGTAACAGCAAGAAAAATCTAACAAAAGATCGTGAGATGTAGTGACATCTAGTGGTGATGGTGCAGGTTGCATGCACCTGAATCAAAATTAACCTTGTCAAATTTGCAATATGTACAGGACATGCTTTACGTTCTCAGACAAATGGTGCATAATAAACATTAAATATACCCTAAGCATATTGTTTAATGCCAAGTATACAGTCAGGTTATGTATTTAGGCTTTAATTATGCGACTATATTTGAGGTTTTAGCTCAGTGATCTTTAAATATGCCAGAGCATCCTGAGCATAAAAGGTATTTCATCTATTTATTTGAAAGTTAGGACCATTTTTTTAACATAAATCATTGTAATAGCATTTTCTGGTTTTAAAATTTCAGTCTGTTTATTCTTTAATATGCTTTGTTTCATTTTCTATTTCCATTTTTATTTTAATAATTGCGAAGCAGGTTAGGACTCATGGTTTTAGGCATGTGCACTTGTCTTTGCTTCACAAATTTATGGCGTTCTAGCATGATGTGTTTAATTGTAGGAAATGATTAGTGGGTTTCACAGAAGTGCGAATTTGCCACTTTCTTGAGGTAAGCTTGCATTAGTGGGATATTATTGTTGGAAAAATGCAGGCTAGCTGGTCAGCATTTTCATTTCCTTGTATTCCGCTGTGTCCTGGGGCCCAGCAAAGTTTTACATCATAATCCATTTGATAGCTTCACCAAGTTTAAAATAAAATGTCACTTGTAACCTGACTAGAAGTAAAGTGGCCATGAAGTGAGTTCTGTACTGAGTTTGTGGTTTACATAGAGTGAATGATCTTGTGTGTAATGACCAATGTGGCAACACATTACTCATAACAACCTACTGCTACTGTACAAACTTTAAAACACAATAATTGCCCTTCCGAAAGTTGGACTCACTTTTTGGACAAACTTTTAGCTAAAAATCATTTATACATATTAAAGAATCAATTATACATATACACCTTCAAAAACACAATTGTGCATAAATAACTATTTTGCTTATGGCACATTCTAGTATTATGCGACAGATAACGCCCTTACCTGTTCAGGGTCTTTTAATTTCCGTGGAGGCTCCTCCAGTGAGGGTGAGTGGGGTCTCTTCGGTGCAACTCCATTAATACCATTAGTCTGATCGGGTGGGCTGTTGGGGGAGCTTACACGTGGAACTATATTTCGTCCCACCACTGTGGGAATCGTGCTTGCTCCAGCTGGAACTGTGTTCTTAGTGACCGCCACACCTGTCAAATTGTTTAATTACTTTAAAGTAATCTGAAGCACAAATGGCTGCAGTATAAGCAAAAAAACAAAACAAAAAAAAACAGAGGAAGTACTAACTTGCTCCAATGACCGGTATAGACTGTCCTTGCCCTTTCTTCGGAGATGAGGGGTTCAAGATCGGAGAGTTATCATCATAAAGTAGTATAGGAGGTTTGGGTGGGGTGACACTGTTTAAACCAGATCAAGAGGTAAAGAAAATGTAAGACTCAAAATAATATACAAAATATTGCACTGCAATCTTAAAGTGTAACAAATCTTGTTTTTAAATTGAATAGATTTAAGACGTTATCTAGATGAGAAATTTACTCACTATTTTATCAGATAATTCTAATTGATTTCATGTACATTTTTACTTTATTTGCACATATTTGACATCAAATTTTTGCAGCATGATGACCATCACAGAATTATAAAACGCTACCTGTCATCAGAGGTGGAAGCTAAACCGCAGCCTTTGCTAACAGGGGTAGGGGAGCTAAATGGGGTGCCTGTATCTGTGTCTCTGGAACTGTCAAGCTGACTGCCATCCAACGAACAGCGCTTAGAATTGCCACCATTGGAGCTCCGGTTCAGATCCCCTAGACTCTGAAATGTTTGGAAAATCGTGTCAATTTGTGAATATGCATGAAGTAAACACACATTTTGTTTTAGATTCTAAAAGCCATTATGGACAAATATTCTATATTGCTTTCTCCACTCTACTGTAAAAACAGCGTTACTTAAAACAAAGTTATTTATTTAGTGTCCTTAATTACTAGTATATGAATAAAAAATGTTATGAACAAAGCAATGAAAAATAAACCCATTCAGAATGATTAAAATGCATTTTACAATACTTCAGGATATTTCACAATAAGCTCCACTTTCTTAAAAGTCTGGCAGGATTCCTTTACCTTTTTCTTTCCTCTTTGCACCAGCTCAGCTGGCAAATACTGATGCAGCTGCTTTTTTCTTACATGTGTGGCTTCAATAGTCATTCCATCCTTAAGCATATTAATGTTGCTAGCTTGTCTGTAGACTGTAATAAAATGCATGTTATTAAAAGCAAGGTGATGTACTGGAACACCACCTAAATCAAAAGACAATAGAAAAACCAGAACACATTATTACCCGTGTCTGTAAAAGACTGGATGTCATAGGTCAGATCAATGTTCACACAGTCAGTGTTGTCCATTTTTTTGAAGTTGATTCCAATAAACCACATGGAAACAAATTCATTGCTGTGAAATAACAGAAGGCATAAAGTTAGTGATTTTTTTTTTTGTTTTGAAATTTGAACTGAACAATGAACCGTCAAACAAACCACTCAAGTGGTGTCCTCATTTTGTAGTCTGCACAATGCATGATGTCGATTTAATTCTTAACACCAGGTCAGATTCTGGGGCCATTACATTCCCTGCTTGTATTTTTTAATTACATATTTGCATTTATATTTGGTCACTTAGCAGACGCTTTATCCAATTCAAAATACATGAGAACACCGGGTAGGCCACACATCCCTTGAGCAATGAGGGTTAAGTCCCACATAGGTAACATTAAATCCCAGGTCCAATGAACCCACAAACTTCTGATGATGGCCCAATACACGAACCACTAAGCTACCATAACCATAAGTTACATAAAGTAATTATATTGTGTTTTTAAGTACAAATTCTGTCAAGAATCTTATTGGTTGGTGTGATGGTACAGAGGTGAAGTTTTCAGTGTAGCGGTCCGTTTTGTAGTATTTAGTTCTGATGGAGTTCTGTTCACAGGAAAAGAGGATGTTTTACAGACGTTCTTGATTCACAGAATGAGCAGGTGGGGATATGGTCTCCTTCCAGCAAGTATTATTTGTAATTGGTGTTTCAAATTTCTTTCTTTCTAGGTTGCTGTAGTGTAGGCTTTTATAGTTGGTTTAAAGATGGTGGGATTGGGCATGGTTGGATCAGGGATGTTTCTTGCTTTGTAGTCATGCCATGTAAGTTACAGTCATGTTTAGCATTCCAGGTCCAAGCTCAATTTTCAGTGGAGTACTCCACCAAAAGACCCTACTCCAGAAAGTGATGTTTTTCAGTCTAAATATTACTGTATTCTTTAAACTACCAGCTTGATAAGGACAAGATAAGACTTTGATACCTCCAGAAAAATTCTCTTAGGGAACTAGACACTAGTAGAAAAAAAAAGGATAAAAAAACCACAGAAATACAAATAATATTTTATTATTTTTTTATTTAGAGTCATAATTTTAATATTGTATTCAATTTAACATTATTTTCAAGCAGGCAGCACGGTAGCATAGGGTTTAGAACATCTGCCTCTCTTTGCTGGCGATCCAAGTTGTAATATGTTCTCCCCTTTCATCCAGTCCAAAAACGTGGATTCAGGGTGAATTGGATGCTCTGAATTACCCCCATCTAGTGTGTGAGAGTGTGCCCAGCAAAGTATTGGTGCCCAGTGCTGGGTGTATCTGTCCAGCACCTAAAGCATTCTTCCCTGGATGGGCATGGCGAAACTCCCAATAACCCCAGTAGAGGATTAAGTGGAAGATAACATGAGATTATATTCAAGTTCACTAAAGTAACCAATGTGGGTCCTTGAGCAAGACCTTAATTATTAGGTTTAGAGGTGCTGCATCATGGCTGAGTATATTCTGACCTCAACCATCAAGTTTGGATACTTGTAAATTACTTTTAATAAAAGCAACTGCAAGATGTAGTGTTACAGGTTTGTTTACCCAAGGGGAAGGAGGGGGGGGTTACAAACATCTTGGCAAATCTTAATGCATCAGTGTTTGATACGGTGTAGTTAACGCTTTGTAGAACATAGTAAACTAAAACTTGAATGAAACAGATCAAGCCTAAACAATGTGCAATATTTTAAAACAGAAGGACGTATACTAAGACATTTATATCAAACATTAAACATCGTTAAAACACTTGTATCGTTGCTAACATGTACTCTTATAAAGAGTAAAAGGCATCATTGAGCTACTCACTCATTTCGGTTTTCTTTTGACCAAGGAAAGGACTGTGGATTCACATGAGCAAGAGTGATGTATTCATTTCGCTCCAGGTTCCCAACCAGCACTCTGATTTTAGACTCGACCAACCCAACCCTGTAATCAAAGATTAATATCAGCAATGGTCTCGTTCCGCTGAACCACAAGCTCTCAATTAACAGAAATGCAAACTTTAACACTAAAATAAACAAATAAAGACTGTTTTTTTTTTACCACTCAAGATGATTCTCCTCTGTAGAAGCACTGGCTGTTAATACAATATAATGTCTGTAACAGAAACAATGTTTACACAAGGGACCGTTCTACAACAATGGAAAATACTATATGGCTATAGCCTTCATGTTACACTTACTTATACTTTTGAAAAAAGTTAGGTGGGTCGAAAAGCTTGGACCAGTCAGCCTTCCCCTGAAGGATTTCATCTGTAACTGCAAGGCCTGAAATGTAGAGAAAGATAGGTGTCTACTTATTTAACTACCCATTAAAAGAATTAAAATCATGGAATAAAAGAATTACAAGGAATTGGAGGGAAGAATTTTACTTCATTTTTACTTCATATGCTGCAGTTATTTTGTTTTAGATAAAACCAGTATTTTAAGGACTTGGTGACCCACCACCTTCATTATTGAACATATATTTTAGCATATATGAAGTGTTTAATAAATAATTAAGAAAATCCAATTTTTTACTACAACACAAGTAAAACCATGGCAGTTGTTTTATTTCATATACAGCTGTTTATTTATATAACAAAGTTCGCTTGATTGTTGAGTTAAACATCTGGACATTAATTGCAATTTCCCAAAGTAATAGTTTAACATGATACAGTAATAGGGGGAATTTAAATTCTACAATTTACTCATTGGCATGTCCCCGGAGTTGGGAAGAGGACATACAGACTTCAAAAATAAATAAATCTGTTTGCCCCATCTGGTATTGGAACCAGGGACCAAGTTGCTGTGCGATGTGCCATCCCTTCACTGTGATGGGATGCCAATCATTATGTTTTGTACATAAACTAAATGTGGTTACATTATAAACCATTTTTGGCAATACCAATAATACCATCATTCATACTTTCAATTTAATTTGAAATGTTTTAATGATTTAAACACAGGCAAGGCAGTGCCACCTGGACAACTTGATCACAGAATCTGGAGCAGCAATAAAGCTACCACTGATTGGCTGATCAACACCACCCTTGACCTTTAGAACTAGAGAACACAAAACCACAAACCATATTTAAACTCTTCACTCATAATGGTTCTTGTGGACGTGGAGACGTTGTAAGTAGAATTCTGTTGGGGATACGCGGGTGTGATGATGGGCATTAAGTGGTACCTGTCTGAAGGGTTTACCTGAAGGCATGATAAGGGCATGGATGTTAAGCAAATGCAATCATTCAAACCAACAGGGAACTTTGATGAAGTTGAAATGCACTTACCCTTGGGTCCCAGACTGGCAGATTCAAGTTACTGTCTTCAGGCTGTTTTAAAAGCACTGGATTTGGCCATTCCCTGATGTACAATAATAAGAAGAAAAAGATTAACATATAAAAATCTATGAAATAAGTCTATTAATTAACTAAGATGTAGCATTTATTATTCTACATAGCAGCTGCATAAATACACACCAAACACGCATACAAGTTTTGATAACATCAACTACATGGCACACTAACCCAGGCGCAGCAAAACAGGACCAAGCCAAGCCACTACTACCTTTAACAATAAGGGTAATGTTACAATTTCTACTGAGGTGTCAGAATACAGATGTACAACCAAAGTAAAACTGTGATCGTTCATACTTCCACATTTTTCCCAATTTTATCCCTAAACATAAAACTCTTACGGGGGGGGGGGGGGGGGGGGGAGACACATTAAAAATGAACAAAGAATACAAAATGGCAACATTAATACTTTGCAAAAAAAATTTTTTTATTTATTTATATATAAAAATTAAAAAAGAGAAGGCGGGAGGGAACCAATCTTAAGTTTCATATTTCAAAATGCACCTCCCAACATTCTTTTAAACACACACAAAAATCTCAATCATTTCCAAAACATTTTACGAATAGCCTTCTGTTGTGATCAGCTTTAAAGAAATAACCATTCCTGATTAGCCCAAGGCTGGTTATATTTCTGAACACTGAGAAGTATGATACAAGTTCCTGACTTGCACTGTAACAGTTATTAACGTTTACACATTACTTTTAAACATTTAGAACATCACAAGTTTATGGTACAACGTTGAATAGGTATAAGGACTGTTTGTCAGTAGGTAACAGTAAAAATATTAAGGAGGAAGAATCCAGGGCTATTTTGCTGCATTCAAAGCTGGCAACCTGTAGAGGGTGACTTACACACTGTGTAAAAATCATCCACACAATGACTGCTACACCTAATTATGATATTATATTATAGCCAAAAGACAATGACTCAAAATATACTTATAGGTTGCCAAGAACTAGGAGTCAAAAACAAGTCAGTAGAAATGAAAAGGGCGAAACAGCCTCCAGACTTAAACTGAATTAAGCTAGTTTTGCATAAACTGGACAGAAGGGTGTAAACAAAGCAACTGACAAGCACAGCATACCTGAGGGACCTTCTGCAATAATATTTGGAGAAACATTCTAAACAATATCTGAATCACATTCCTTAATTCTGCTCAGTTGTTAACAGCATGATGCACATTTTTTCACATGAGAGAAAATAGATTTGTCGAAATCACTTCATTTGTGCTGGGTTTTGATTTCAGTTTTGTCTGTGGACAAAACCCACACAGGCACAGGAAGGATATTTCGACTCCACACAGAACGAAACATTGCTCACCCCAACAAGGGATGGGATCTTAACTGTGAGATGCAACCACTAATACACACACACACTGTTTGGTGAACATAACAGAAGAGAACGTTTCTGATGCATTATTCACAGCATCTTACCATTTGGAGAAGACGAGAAAGAATTTGTGTACGAGTGTGGCAGCTACAGCATTTGGATACAGTTGACAGGTTCGGGCGACCAACATGGCCCATGACACACCACCAAGGAAACCGAGCATATTGGAGTAGATTCCACGACCTGCAATTGGAATTCGAAAACCAAAATGAATTTTAATTAAATAAGTACCTATATTTACAATCTTCTATATGATCCACATTATATGAGCTTCAATTACTTTTTTTAGACACTAATATGTAAAATAAAATGGTGATATGGTGCTTTATTTTTATATAAATATTTTACAAATATAAATACCTGTCCAGCACCAGGCCCATTTCTTATTTAGCAGAATCAATGTAATTAATATGTAATGCTACGTTAGGGTTAAAATTAACTGTACAATGGTGCCACCTAGTGGGATACATGTGTTATAGTATTGTGTATTTATTATTTTTAATATAGTGCTTTTGTTTAAAGTGGGTTTCCTCATTCTTTTATGTGGCTTTATTTTTGTTACATGTAGTACCAGCTAAAAGTTTGGACACATCTTCATGCTCAATTGTTTATCTTTCTCATTTACCATATAGATGGTATTTGTAGTTTTACTATTACAAACTACATCTTTCCTTTTTTGTTAGGTTTGAAATGGTTCTCTGTTGGTCAGGATCATCACAAAACAGGTATCAACTGGGTGGCAGATGGTTTGTCAGTTCTGCAGTGATACTACTGCTGCACTAAAACCCAATCACCGCATCAGTTTTATTTCTACACCACAGTGACACTGCTGGGATAGGAATAATGCACTGATCAAATACCTGCTCTGTGATGGTACTATCGCGGTCCTGACCATTAGATAACAGAGAAACGGGGATGTACACGGTATGTACCGTATTTTCCGGACCATAAGGCGCACCGTATTATAAGGCGCAGTCTGAATTACGGGGACTATTTCTATATTTGACCCACGTATAAGGCGCACCGTACTATAAGGTGCAGTCTCAATTACGGACTCCATTTCTGTACGGTACTTATTCTGTACGGCACCGTATTACAAGGCACTTGCTAAAACATACGATCTACAAGGAAAGTAAAGGATGCAAATCGATGATTTTTAATTGAAGTTTATTCTACTACTTGACAAAACACACATTTTAAATCACTCTTCTCCCACAAATCCATTAAAGTCCTCATCTTCTGTGTCTGAATTAAAAAGCTGCGCAATTTCACTATCGAGCGGCTGTTCAGCAATGATGCCGGCTTTCGTCAAAGCTCGGACAACAGTTACAGCAGAAAGCTTAGCCCAGGCATCCACAATCCATTCACAGACGGTGGCGTAACTCGCTCGCTGCTGCCTCCGAGTTTTTGTAAACGTGTGTTCGCCGTCTATCATCCATCGCTCCGACACCGCTGGCAACTTTACTTTAAACGCCTTGTTTACGCCAATGTCCAGAGGTTGGAGTTCTTTAGTTAATCCTCCCGGAATGATGGCAAGCGCCGAATTAATTTCACACTTTTTTGATGTGTGGGCAAAAATCACCCGGTCGCACAACAATACTTTTATAGATTTTGGAACTCAGTACACATAAGGCGCATCGGATTATAAGGCGCACGTCCGATTTCTGGGGAAATTTTAGGTTTTAGGTGCGCCTTATAGTCTGGAAAATACGGTACTGTAGTTCACAAAAAGATGGACTATAGTCTGTAATTGTAAACTTTTGAATGGTACAGTAATTATAAATAAATTATAAATAATAAAAATATTACAGTAATTAATATAATTTATATAGTTAAAGAAGTGCTTTAGTAAATCAAAGCTGAAATTTCTTTAAGGGATAATTTCCAAAAGATGTAGAGCAACAATTTAATAATTATACTTACGCTTAGCCCATAGTTTGATTGCTCTGAGAGTAAGTCTGAAATTTTCTTTATTGGGCACCAAATACAGAATCTCATCAGTAACTCTGCAACCTAAACAGAACAATAAAAATGTAAGGTTTTAGGCTACAGAGCAACAAATCAGTATTGGTTTAAGTAAATAAAAAGCAAATGGTGCTGTAAGCACTACCGTTTAAACTGCGAATGCATCTGATATCCAGGTTTCTAAGTAGAGAGTCTCCTCTAAGGTCCAAATTATCAGGAATAGACTGCAGGGCAAGTCTTGCAAAAAGTAGATCAATCTGTGGTGAACAAGGTTAGACTCATTAATTGTATAGGCGTCAACCTCAAAATTAATAACACCGTAAAGATGGATGTGAAATTATGACGTACAGTTGGCCACATTGGTGGCTTTGTCTTGAATAACATCAAATAATTTCCACTTTAACACAAATTCATGATGTATGAATAAAGGTCGAAAATTATGTTCAGATGTTCAATTGCAAATATTCAAGAGCCTCGAGTACAGTATGGTTTATTAAAAAAAAAAAATCCACAATTAGCCATGTTTAGACTACTGGGGTATCAATCACACAACAAATAATAATCAGTAAAACTGATTTTAACATGAAATACAACAGCCATACAAACAAAACATACATATATAAATAATAAAAAAAGGTCCATTTTACTAATTGTAAATCCAGAATTCATTCATTATTCAAATTCATCATATCAGAAGTTTACTCCAAATGTTTGGTCACAAAGTGGCAAAATCTTAACACATCGATGAACATAAATGTTTAATTTTGCTCTTTAAGCTTTATTTCACCACTGACGTTCTGCTTTACAACTCTGCAATCTTTTCTTTTTGGTTAATCGCACACAACTATGTTCTAGTTGAATCACAGGATGGTACACAGGGTTCTGCAATCACCAAATAAATTCAGTAGGTCATATGGGGAATTTATTTCCTACTGCATATTTGGACATACTAGTCATTCTCACCTACTAAATAGTAGGTGATGTCATATCCAGCCACAGTTTTGGACAGGAACTTCCCCAATGTTTACACAGACCTACAAACATGATAAACATTTAATCATGGCCCGAAAAGCATCTTTCCCAACAGCCTCCATCCGTACAACAATTTGGAATAAAGTTGGAATAAAGGTTTCATAATGGAACACAAAAGGGACCACAATTGCCCTTTAACATTTAATCAATTCATTTGCAACCCATTCGCATTAAACTAAATCATGTTTAACTTTATTTTGCCACCAAGACACAGCAATTGAGAAGCAGGTCACATGTTATAGCACCTATTGGTAGTTAGACTCCAGACTGAGTGGTCACTTATTGCTGCTGTGGGTGTGAGGGCATGGCAGATTCAAGCTATACAATACATTACATTTGGTCATTTAGCTCATGCCTTTACCATCAAGCTAAAGGTTGTGGGTTCGAATCCCAGGTCTACTGAAGTAACCAATGTGGGTCCTTAACAGTCATTGCTTTAAGGATGCTGCATCAACCCTGTGTTTCAAACTCAACCAAGTTGGGATACTTGCAAGTCGCTTCTGCTAAATGCCCAAATATCTATCTAAGGCAACTTACAAGTATCCCAACTTGGTTGTTCCCAGAACACAGGGTTAATACAGCCACCCAGGTGCAATGAAGGTCAAGGGCCTTGCTCAAGGCACTGATAACTTCAGTGGAACTGGGATTTGAACTCAACATTCTGATTGACAGCCCAACACCCTAACCACTGAGCTACCACACAGCTATAAGTTTAACTTCACATTAATTTTAACTACTTTACCTCAATCCCATCAAACTTGAATTTGATTACTGGCACGAATGCGTCTTCAACGGCCTGAAACGGAAACACTCAGATTACTATGATAACACTACTAACGGGACAAATCAAAGTGAATAAACTCTAAATGAAATACCCTCAGATCCTTGATTGCATCGTGTTGTTTAAGTTTCTCAAAGAACGAAGAGAAAAAGTCACTTCTCTCGACATGTCGAGGTGCCACACACAAAGCATCTATATCAGCACCTGTACAGATAACGCAAGTTTCATATTTACAGCTGTAGAATCTTTCCTGTGCATGTCCTAGTTGAATCAGGAGTAATGTACAGGAAGCAGTTTATTATTGTTATATAAACCCCAATCAATTCATACAAACTTCTAAATGCTTCACAGGGGATTATTATTTTTGCAACTATTATTAATCTGCTATGTATTATTCAGCTGATCATACAGGGGGACCGTATTTAACAAGAAGTCATTTTAATAATTTCCTTTTCATCAAATAGCAAAAGTCCAAAATGTACCTTTTGTGTGCACTCCCAGTCGATAGGATCCAAAAGTGAAGATTTTACCCCCAACATTTGCTATTGCTGAATGTGGAAGATTCTGAGGAAACATAAATTACAAAAAATTTTATTCCACTCAAGCCAAATCCATACACACACACACATATACATATATATATTATATATAATATATATATATATATATATATATATATATATATATATATATATATATATATATATACACACACATATACATATATATATATATATATATATATATATATATATACATACACACACACACACACATCTATATATATATATATATATATATATATATATATACACACATATACATACATACATACATACACACACATTATATATATATATATATATATATATATATATATATATATATATATATATATATATATATATATATATATATATACACACATACATACACACACACTATATATATATATATATATATATATATATATATATATATATATATATATATATATATATACACACACATACATATACACACACACACACATACATATATATATATCTATATAAAAATGCAGAAGAGGTTTACCTTAGACTCACTAATCTCCGAAATCCATTCTTTAACAAAGGTATTAAGTTTACCAAGTACAGCAAGTCTAAAAAGTGAAGACAAAGCACAGTAACTTTAGAATACATTAATGAAACCTGACAGTTTACACTACATCGCTTAACACCATTCATGTGGCATGTTGTTGATTAAAGGCACAACCTGTACGGTACAGTTCATTCATTTGTGTTTATTGCCTTTCCCGCACAAAATTAGGGCATGTACATGGCGTTTTAAATGTGTTTTATGCATAAATTTAAGATACTCAATGATTGTTGTGCTATATCTAATTTTTCATCTTGATATGTTCGAGAAACTTCAAAATGTTTTGTGGATTTCTATGGTATGGTAGATCAAAAACTGACCTGTGATTAAGCTCATCTTCATCCTCAAACACTCCGAAAGGTTTCATGGCCTCGGTGAGCTTCTGTGTGTAGAGGTGGTCAATCTCTCGAGGAAAGGCAAGGCTGATTGAAGATGTAATACCATAGTGTTTTTGAGGCTGCTGCCCACTGAGCATATTGTTACTTGACCTGAAATATCAAAAAAGTGGAATTAGAGGTTTATTTAGAAGTCAGAATATAAACATTGCCCATTAAAACTAAATTAATAAAGCTTATGAACAGTATGATAACACACTGAGCTGCCAACCCTGCTTTTTGTTTACTTCTTGGCAATATTTGATGGTGATTGAATCATTGGTGATTTTGAGCATTGTGGTTTAAGTGCCATTTTAAAACTCAAGTTTATTTATGTTAATAAAACAAGAAAAAGCTGACACGAAATACTAAAAAGAAAAGTGGCCGCTCTAAATTGCCTCTATACAGTCCGTGTTTGTGGTTTGCAAGTGAGCTTGTGCCCAGCGATATATTGATGCCCTGTCATGGTTGTATCTGCCCAGTGCCTCAAAAGCTCTCCCCTGAAAGGACATGGAGGGAGGCCTCTGGTTCGATTCCTGGTTCCATCAGGTGCTATGGCTGAAGTGCCCTTGAGCAAGGCATCTAACCCCAATTGCCCCTGTGCACTGTGTACAGGGCTGCTCACCGCTCCATGTGCTCAGTTTACTAGGGTGTGTGCACATTTTACTGCACGAGTGGCTTAAATGTGGAGGACAAATGTGTGTAAGCATTTTATTTGTAATTATGCATCTCAAAGACAGGGACAGCCAGCAAAAACATGGTCTGAAATTGAAATAGATTACTACCACACTAAACTAATAAAAATAATAATAATAAATAAATAAATAAGAAAAGCACATCGGGCAGTACATAAAAACTCATAATGACCTACTGAACACATACTTATGGTGCCAACTCATAAGTATAAGGCGTCTAAACTGTTTAATTTTGATTGAAACTTGTTTTTTTTTGTTTGTTTTTGCAACTTTACAAGCATATTACATGCATCTCAGAGTGGTTAGTAGGCCACCAATGTTAAATTTTCTTCAAGGTAGAAAGTTGTTCATGTGGAAGTATGCAGGGCAGGGCAACCAATTATATTGTTTTATTGGAGATTATGCATCTTTGGTCAGTAGGTCAGGTTGTGCCTGTACGACAGAAAGTTCTGCATATCCAACTTTCAACCGTTTACACAGGGTGCCCTTCCAGGCAAAACCCTGTTATTTACCCAGGCTTGGGACTGACACTATGCAACTCCCTAATGGCTACAACATTAACATCTCTGATTCGATTCACTTCGAAGGGGGGGGGGGGGTGTTCTTGCTATTGACTGTACCACCATGACATTGCTGATCAGTTTTAAATAACTTCTTAAGTCACCATCTATGCAACCCTTCCAAGATGGTACAGTGATAAGTTTGTACTGCTCTCATCCCACTGGAATCATTTACAAACCTCCAAACCTTTGATAACCAAACTCATTAACTATTGTCAAATATGTAATTGGTCTGTTTGACTAAATCACTTGTACATAATGTGCACATTATTACTGTTTAACACATGTTTAAAAACAACCCAAACACCAAGAAGGAAGGGCCATAGCCCTCTAAAGCACAATTTAAAATCTGCTTTAAAACATTACACTACCACAAAAAGCCTTGCACAGTAATTCAACAGAGCCTGGAATTCAAGGTCACACCATGTTGCATAGTAGGACAGATTCTCAAGGCCAGACAATTATTTTTGTTTAGGACACGCTCATACAAGAAACCAACAGATGTTGCTTTTCTACAAGTCACTGAAGTCTGTCAGAATGACACACTCCTTAAAACACAGACGTTCAGACATCTGCATAGCTCGTTTTAATCACTGTGCTTTGTTTACAGAAAGGCACAGCTACCACATTTCTACATTTCCTGTAGAGATTTAGCCCTTAGATCGACCCAGATTCCCATAGTTCCTCACCATTATTAATTTTGTATAAACATGGATTTATACATTTTATGAGTGAAAAAGTGATACGATGGACAGGTTTATAAATCATGAAGAACTTCTGAATTTCATTTTCATTTCAATCATGAGTGAATGCAACCGGAGGATTCATGTTTGTTTCCATTCAGTGAGCAGCGTTCATTTGTTCTAAAACAAATATAGTGTCACTGTCATCTTGTTTGTGGATTTAAAAGTGGAATGTGAATATTATATTGGGTTATATTTTCGAGATTAAACAGAGCTGGGCAACAAATAAATATTGGATCGTGATAGTGACAATATTCCACAACACACATCACTGATATTGACAGCAATTTAAAGCAGTGGTACTCAAAGTGACAACAGTGGGGAGAGCATTTGTTTGTAGGTAGGGGACCAACAGAGTTCGTAAAGAAACAAACATACTACAGTCTGTAATTGTAGATTTACAAAAGTGCGTCTAGAGTAACCATCAAATTAATTAATTGCAAGTTTCAGTTCTACTTAAAATATACAAGCGCCCATAAGTTCCACATTTAGACTGTCCTCTCCGTTTGTCTGCAAACATCATTGGCGCCCTCGTCTTTATCATCTTCACTGATCAAAAGCTCCACAGTAACAACACCGAACAAGTTTTCTGTTTTGTTTTGTTTGTTGTGATGGTGGATCAGTCTCAGAACTGCAGTTACACTGACATGGTAGTGTTGTTAGTGTGTGTTACACTAGTATGGGAAGATCAACTCAAAGCTCACTTTAGGTCGCGGGCCAAACAGGTTAAAGATTTGTTTAACACACTAAAAGTCAATGTTTTTCTGAACATGAATAGGAATAAAAGCAGACAGGGATATTTTTCCATAATAAATAAACTTAAACTTTTTCACTCAATATTTTGCTCTCAATAAAAACCTCGACAATTTTTAAAGTTACAACTATGAACATGCTGGAAAAAAAAACATGAAAATGTAATAAAATTGATGCTTTTCCACAAAAATTAAAAAATCAAAACACTTTTTTACACTTTTGGGCCATTTAAGAAAAATAAACTTAAACTTTAAATGTTTTTGCACTCCATAAAAATGTTCCTGCCAAATTATACAAATTGAAAATGTGCACACTAAAAAAATTAATAATAATAAAAAAAAATTACATCACTGGGCCATTAATAACAATAACAGTAGATTAATGTAAAATTATTTCCTTGAGTTAAATACCTGTGTGGTAGCTTTGAAACACTGTTGCTTTGTTGGACAAAAAGTAGCTGAGCATAAAAATAAATAATTTACAAAATCCAGTAGCACCCTGTAAGCACTGATGAAGGAATTCCAGAATGAGTAACAAAACCTGTGATGAGCCAATCTTGGATTTTTCTCTTGCTGGAGCAATAAGATCATCATGTCAAAAAAAGTGCACAATAAGGCGACCATGTTCTAAAAGCTCCTGAAGCACTGATGAGTAATTGATTTGTCCCAACACAACATATAGCACACCACTACTATTAATACAGGGTTAATACAGTGCACAAACACATGCTGTATGGTGGTCCTGCAAGAGGACTGATTATTACAGAACAGATAAAAGGGGACAAAATGTACAGCATATCCAGAAAGAGCCAGACTATAGTCTGATGAGTAGACCAAATTAAATGGAAAATAAGTGTAGCAACATAGATGTGTAGCTCATGAATTGAAGGCAAGAGGATGCACTGCATTTTGTGAATCTGTATTGAAAAGGCATTTACAACATTTTCACCATGTTTACATGGTCGATTTTTTAATACAGAACTTTACCTCTCGACGAAATCAGTTTTTGATGCAGATTACATTCAATTTATTGTAATTGTGCAAAGTACAGGTACAGAATCAATGAAATTAGCATGCAACCAGAAGTGCAATATATCATAGTGTTCAATATTTATGTCAAAAACGGCTTTCTTAAATGATCAATTCTTTTTATTAAAACTCCAAACAGATGACACTAACATTCATTCATTTCACTCTCTGTGTCCAGGGAATAATTGTGAGATCATCAGTAAATAGTACATTACAATCCATGGGACAATTATAAAGACAATGGGGCCAAATCTATAGGTTTAATTGATTAAATATAAATAAAGGCAACCGCACATGGATTTGCTTAAAAATAGCATGCTACGGTCTGTAGCTCTTTTAAGGATTTATGAACCCGAATGCAGGATTTAGTCATCATTAGAGTGAGTGAAAGTCTGAAACATTATTATTTACATTTAATAGTCTAATGTGAAGTAAACAGAAATGGTGGTATAGACTTTAGCCCCTAAAGACACACCATATCTGTTTGGATGAAGACCAGTCATCTCAAATTAAACTTGGAAAAAACAGATCTTCTCACAATTCCAGCTAAACCCCCAATCCATCTTGACGGCTCCACAATCTCTCCAACTGACTTGGTTCATAACCTTGGTTTAATAATTGATGTACATTTCCAAAATACACTCCAACTCTTTCACTTCACTCTAGTAATAATGTCACCTTACATTTTCTTTTGCTTTAAGATGTGCTTATAAAATGATACTTTATTCGTAGTAAGTATATATTTTTTATATCGCCTGAGCAACTGTACTGCAATTTCCCCCGGGTATGATCAGGATATACACACACTTTATATTACACTTACATTTGGTCATTTAACAGATGCTTTTATCCAACTTAAAGCATACTACTTGGTTGGGGTCAGAGTACAGGGTTGTCCACAGCGTCCCTGCAGCAATGAGGGTTAAGGGGCTTGATCAAGGACCCACATTGATAACTTCAGTGGCCCTAGGATTTGAACCCACAACCTTCTGATAACCTTCTCTCTGTCATATATATATATATATATATATATATATATATATATATATATATATATATATATATATACACACAATACACACACACACACACACATACAGACGATTCTCAGAATTGATAATTCTACAAGGTAAGAATTTTTCCTTAACTACAGAGTTGTGTAGTGTAAATGTAGTCCATGCAATCTAAAGCTCTCATTATACAGTTAGCATAAACATACTTCAACTGTCATGCCCCGTGTTTCCCGCAAATATATCAACCAACAACAAATGAACTGCAGGCATGTTCTTAGTGTGCCCTGTTATCTCACACACACGATTCAGAGGTAGTTCAGATCAACTAGGGCACTTTGAACGCTACAGTTACTATTTTCACATTATATACGGTAGAGAGGATCGTGTGCTGTGTGCATACTTTATTCGTAGTATGTATATTTTTTGATATCGCCTGAGCAACTGTACTGCAATTTCCCCCGGGTATGATCAGGATATACACACACTTTATATTACACTTACATTTGGTCATTTAACAGATGCTTTTATCCAACTTAAAGCATACTACTTGGTTGGGGTCAGAGTACAGGGTTGTCCACAGCGTCCCTGCAGCAATGAGGGTTAAGGGGCTTGATCAAGGACCCACATTGATAACTTCAGTGGCCCTAGGATTTGAACCCACAACCTTCTGATAACCTTCTCTCTGTCATATATATATATATATATATATATATATATATATATATATATATATATATATATATATATACATACACACACATACACACACACACACACACATACAGACGATTCTCAGAATTGATAATTCTACAAGGTAAGAATTTTTCCTTAACTACAGAGTTGTGTAGTGTAAATGTAGTCCATGCAATCTAAAGCTCTCATTATACAGTTAGCATAAACATACTTCAACTGTCATGCCCCGTGTTTCCCGCAAATATATCAACCAACAACAAAGACATAGCCCTGAACTGCAGGCATGTTCTTAGTGTGCCCTGTTATCTCACACACACGATTCAGAGGTAGTTCAGATCAACTAGGGCACTTTGAACGCTACAGTTACTATTTTCACATTATATACGGTAGAGAGGATCGTGTGCTGTGTGCATACTTTATTCGTAGTATGTATATTTTTTGATATCGCCTGAGCAACTGTACTGCAATTTCCCCCGGGTATGATCAGGATATACACACACACACACACACACACACTTTATATTACACTTACATTTGGTCATTTAACAGATGCTTTTATCCAACTTAAAGCATACTACTTGGTTGGGGTCAGAGCACAGGGTTGGCCACAGCGTCCCTGCAGCAATGAGGGTTAAGGGGCTTGATCAAGGACCCACATTGATAACTTCAGTGGCCCTAGGATTTGAACTCACAACCTTCTGATAACCCCAACAAGTGCGCTACCATGATCCCCCCCCTCTCATATATATATATATATATATATATATATATATATATATCTCCAGACGATTCTCAGAATTGATAATTCTACAAAGTAACTGGTTTTTCCTTAACTACAGAGTTGTGTAGTGTAAATGTAGTTCATGCAATCTAAAGCTCATTATACTGTTAGCATAAACATACTTCAACTGTCATGCCCCGTGTTTCCCGCAAATATATCAACCAACAACAAAGACAAAGCCCTGAACTGCAGGTATGTTCTTAGTGTGCCCCGTTATCTCACACACACACGATTCAGGGGTAGTTCAGATCAACTGGGGCACTTTGAACACTACAGTTACTATTTTTACATTCTATACGGTAGAGAGGACCGTGTGCTGTGTGCGGCTTCTCTGATTTCCCCTCTTAATCCTTTAATCGACACCGTGGACCTTATACATACCCGGTAAGCTGAGAGACAGCTGTTAAAATCGGGTTAGTTGAGAGAAGCAGAGGCTTTGTGTGCGAGCGGGAGCGTGTTTGGTAACGGAAGTGCTCCGCATGCTAACGTAACGCTAGCGACTCAAACAAACACGTTAGCAACCACTGCTAACCGCCGCGCGCCTCCCGCCTTAACGCTCAAACGAAAACACCCCACACCAAACAAAGAGCGTCGAACTAAACGGAGCTTACGTTGACATTTCTCTCATGACCTTCCTCTGGAGAAAGCAGCATGCAGGTCGCTATAAAGCTCCGAAAGCGCAGCGGGAATCAGAAAGTCGGCTCGCGGCGGCTCATTCTCTTTTTATAACAATAGTTACACTCCAATATGGCGCCCAGCGTATCCCGACAGGCTTTGCGCTCGGTTCGTGCGAGAGTTTGGGGAGTCTCACGAAGCCGCCGAGATCAAAGGCGAACTCAGCGATGTTAAATTCTCTAATTAAAAATAATAATAAATCATAAAAAACTCAGCGATTTCAAATTCTCTAATTAATAATAATAATAAATCATAAAAAACTCAGCGATTTCAAATTCTCTAATTAAAAATAATAATAAATCATAAAAAAACTCAGCGATTTCAAATTCTCTAATTAATAATAATAATAAATCATAAAAAAACTCAGCGATTTCAAATTCTCTAATTAAAAATAATAATAATAAATCATAAAAAAACTCAGCGATTTCAAATTCTCTAAGTAATAATAATAATAAATCATAAAAAAAACTCAGCGATTTCAAATTCTCCAATTAATAATAATAATAAATCATAAAAAACTCAGCGATTTCAAATTCTCTAATTAATAATAATAATAAATCATAAAAAACTCAGCGATTTCAAATTCTCTAATTAATAATAATAATAAATCATAAAAAACTCAGCGATTTCAAATTCTCTAATTAAAAATAATAATAATAAATCATAAAAAAAACTCAGCGATTTCAAATTCTCTAATTAAAAAGAACGTTCCCGGTTCGAATCCCCATCTGGGTGGAGTTTCCATGTTCTCCCCGTGTCCGCGTGGGTTTCCTCCGGGTTCTCCGGTTTCCTCCCACAGTCCAAAAACATGGATCAAGTCAATTGAGTTCTCCAAATTGCCCCATATAGTGTATGAGTGTGTGCCCCGCGATAGATTGGCGCCCTGTCCTGGGTCTATCTGCTCTGCACCCGAAACGTTCTCCCCTGGATGGGCATGGGGAACCCCCCCGCGACCCTAATATAGGATAAAGCGGAAGATAATGAATGAATGAATGAATGAATGAATAATAATAATAATAATAATAATAATAATAATAATAATAATAAAGGTGGCTTAGTGGTTAGCACTCAGCACTCAGCACTAAGGAATCCTGATTTGAATCCCAATCTGGCTTGAGTTTCCATGTTCTCCCTGTGTCCGTGTGGGTTTCCTCCGGGTTCTCCGGTTTTCTTCCACAGTCCAAAAACATAGATCAAGGTCAATTAAATTCTCCAAATTGCCCCATATAAAGTGTGTGTGAGTGTGTGCCCAGCGATAGATTGGGGCGCCCTGTCCTGGGTGTATCTGCCCAGCACCCGAAACGTTCTCCCCTGGATAGGCAGGGGGGACCCACACGACCCTAGTAGGGTTAAACAGTGAAGTATCACCTGATTTAAATCTAACTGTTGTTCGGTTGCATTACAATTGTTCGAATCGACACTAAACAGTGTATACTTATTGGGTCATTTAGCAGACGCTTTTGTCCAAAGCGACTTACAAGGTGAGCACAGGGTTAATCACAACATCCCTGGAGCAATGAGGGTTAAGGGTCTTGCTCAAGGACCCACACTGGTGACTTCAGTGGACCTGGGATTTGAACCCCCAACCTTCAGATTGACAGCCCAACACCCTAACCACTGAGCTAACCCGCCCCTGTATACTTATTATTATCCATCCATCCATTATCTTCCGGTTTTGAGATGTCCAAATTTGCCCTAAATTGCCCTTTATATATGTATCTATACATATCTATCTAACTAACCAACTAATTAACTTACTAACTCAACTTGACACGCCAAAATAATACAACAATGCAGCGATCCTCAATTGGTGGGTTGACACATTCTGGGCGAGTCGTGGACAGCTTGGAAAACAATCATCACTTAAAAAAAAGAATTAATGAATCAGAAGAATCAGAATCAGGTTTATTCGTCACATGCGTAGATATACATGGTACAGCCAGCAATGAAATTCTTACCTGACCTCTCCACAGAAAGTTAAATTGTTAATTTGTAAAGGATAAGAAAAATAGAATAGAATAAAGATAAAAACAAAAAGGAAATTTAACTCTGTATATACACTGTGCAAATGGAATTATAAAAGTGGGTTGTGCTTTTGTGCAAATATTGCAGTGCATGGTTACTGGTCATCTGGTCTTGTCCTTGTCTTTGATGTGAAAAAGTGAGAAAGAGAGAAAGAGTGTCAGACACACTCAGCATTCTCGTTGGCATGGTAACCACTATTCTTTGCTGGCTACGCTTAAGCAACAAAAGTTTTCAACATTTAAAAAAAAAAAAAAAAATTCTTAAATTCACTTTGCATGCATATGTATGTCTAAATTGTTTTTGAAGTCTGTTGTTTTTAAAAAAAAAAAATAAAAATTGTGTGGTTTGTGTTCTATTGGAACGGGTCACGATTTAATGACCATGAGGAAATGTATAAATGATAATATATTCATTGAGTACAGAAACAAGTTCAAAACTTAAGATAAGATAGATAGGATTAGATAGGATATTATTAGTCCCACCATGGGGAAATTTACTTTGTCACAAGCATCAAAGGGACAGTTGTGTACAAGTGGTGTTAAAGAGAGAGTTAAAAAGAAACACCAATTTAAAAATGTAATTAAAATGACAATAAAACAGGAAAACAACATTATTTACATGCCATATCATACAATTAAAACACTATGTGCACCATAATTGCTCTAAAATTGCACAGAATACTAATTATGTACCCTTTAAGTATATACTGTATATCACACAGCAAGGGATATGTTTGTTGACCTTTATAAGTCAGCTCAAAATGCCAATATCTGCAGCTAGAATAATATTTAAGTATTCAAGTATTGAATTAATCTATTTATTTGTCATTCCAACAGTATAAAGTGGTGTACAGTGCAACGAAACAGCGTTCTACAGGAACAAGAACATCAACTACACAACCCAACATAAAGTGCACGTGTGAAAATAGCTTATGCAAAACAAGAATTATAAATACAACACAATATACAGTACAATAAACATTCAAGCAAATGAGAGGGAGCAGTACAGGTGGCCCTCTAGTGGTGCGAGCCGCAAGGTGCAAAATATGTCCACGGTTATAAATGTAGAAGAAAAAGTGTTTTAACAGCAGTTGTTTATAAATGTATATATATTTTTAAAAATGTAAAAAAAAAAAAAAAAAAATAGATTTATGTCCATCTTTGCTATACATAGTGTATGTATATGGGGTGTGCATCTCTTTAACAAATACCTGTTGTAAAAAAAAAATAATAATAATAATAAATAATAATAATAAATAAAAAGGGGGGAGGGGTTATATCGAATAACAATCAGGTTTGATGAATTTACAGTATAGTTGGTTTTCTCCATAACTTCTGACTTGTGATGTTCTCATTTGTAAGTCGCTTTGGATAAAAGCGTCTGCTAAATGACAAAATGTAAATGTATGTATATAAATAAATATAAATAAATTGCTGCTAATTATATCAGCAGCAATTTATGTCCATCTTTGCTATATATAGTGTATGTGTGCAAGTTTTAGTCCAGTTTTACCTGAGTGCAATTGTTCATACCTGATTGTGATTGTTCTGGAGTCTGATTCTGAAACTTTTGCACAGTCTGGAATTGAGGGCCAGGATGCTCTGGTATCTATACTCAGAAGGGGTGTATGAAGTTGTCCACAAGGCTGGTTGCTTTGTGGATGCAGTGTGTGTGTAAATGTCTGTGATGGAGGGGAGAGACACACCATTGATATTCTCATCTGTCCTCACTACCTGCAGCAGGGACTTGTGATCCAATACGGTGCAGTTTCCGGACCATACGGTGATGCAGCTGCTCAGGATGTGTTTGTTATTTCCTCTGTAGAATGTAGTGAGGATGGGAGGTGGGAGATGTGCCTTCCTCTGCCTTCAATTAGCCTGAATAAAACTTTAAAAAGAAAAAGTTTTATTCTGCAGAATCCTGACAAAAAAATGACTTTATTTGTATTTGGCCTTAAACACTGTCAGGTGGAAGGTACAAGAAACACAATTATCCCAAACAATCAATATTTCAAGGTTAAGATCTCCCCATTAATAATTATTAATAATAATTATTACTATTATTATCAGTATGGCACGGTGGCTTAGTGGTTAGCACGTTTGCCTCTCAGCGCTAGGGATTCCCAGTTTGAATCTCAATCTCTGGAGTTTCCATGTTCTCCCTGTGTCCGTGTGGTTGAATAATAATATATTCATATATAATTCATTCATTCATTCATTCATTCATTCATTCATTCATTATCTTCCGCTTTGTCCTATATTGGGGTCGCGGGGGGGTTCATCATGCCCATCCAGGGGAGAACGTTTCGGGCGCTGGGCAGATACACCCAGGACAGGGCGCCAATCTATCACTGGGCACACACACACTCACTCACACAGACACACACACATACACATACACAAACTATATGGGGAAATTTGGAGAACTCAATTGACTTGAACCATGTTTTTAGACTGTGGGAGGAAACCGGAGAACCCGAAGGAAACCCACGCAGACACGGGGAGAACATGGAAACTCCACCCAGATGGGGATTCGAACCGGGAACCCCTAGTGCTGAGAGGCGGACGTGCTAATCACTAAGTCACCGTGCCGCCTTATTCATATATAATATAATATGTAATATAATATATGATAAATGCATATTAAGGATAAATGATATAAAACATATACTAAACTACTTCACATTACTATATCTACTTTAAATCTGTGATATATATATATATTTCAATCTATTGCATAAGCAGGTTATATTTACGTAAACAGAGTATAATTTTATTAAAACCTTTCGGCTGTCCTTTACGTACAGCCTCTAAGTTTAAAATGAACCAGCAGAGATTTGGCAGACTTTGCTACAAAACCTAGTGCACCTAATGTGTGCATGCCATCCACACTCTTACCACAGCCATTACAGCATTATACCATTTATTCCGAAGCTGCATTTCTTTATCTTCAAATGGACCTGTTCATTTTAAAATAAACTGTCTATTGTGTCTCTGTGTACAGTACAATATCTGGCTCCAGCAGAGTTTTCAATTCGTACACTTTACACAATTTTTCATTATTAACTGTATCCTTACTCCTCGTTATTCTCCAAACCGATTTTTTTTTATCACTAGCATCAGTGAGCACAGCATTAACGTTTATGTGCTTCTAATTATATAAAGTTGCTAAGTAACTAAGCACCTTATTATGTATCCATGTAGGATTTCTCTAAGACAGATTAACCTCACAGGCTGGCAACACGTTTATGGTTTATTCATACAATTAACAACTTAATTCTTCACCTTTCCGTAGCCCAATGTTGTAAAGGGCTTAGGAAGACAAGTAAATTTAAGCAAAAGTATTTCCAGGTTATGTTCCAGTAATCTTTATTTTCCAAATAAGAGACTGTCCCTGTTTTTCCTGTGAGGCTGTTATTGTACACTGTCCTTCCACTCCCTTGATTTGGAAATTGGGTAATTTCTTTGTGGAGATTGTATGTTTTATATTTACATTACATTAAATTTGATTACTTAATTATTTTACAGACTCTTATATATATATATATATATATATATATATATATATATATATATATATATATATATATATATATATATATATATATAAAAAGTTATTTATTTATATCACTCTATATGGGGCAATTTCAGCGATGGATTGGCGCCCTGTCCTGGTTGTATCTGCCCAGCGCCCGAGACGTTCTCCCCTGGATGGGCATGGGGAACCCCACCGCGACCCTAGTAGAGGATAAAGCGGGAGATAATGAATGAATGATATATGCGGCAATTTGGCGAATTCAATTAACCTTGATCCATATTTTTGGACTGTGGGAGGAAACCGGAGAACCTGGAGGAAACCCACACGGACACGGGGAGAACATGGAAACATGGAACATCCCTGATTGGGATTCGAACTGGGAATCCCTAGCGCTGAGAGGAGAACATGCTAAACACTAAGCCACCGTTACTTAAAGACCCACATTGGTAATTTCAGTGGATTTGAACTCACAACATTCAGATTGATAGTCCAATACCTTAACCATTGAGATAGCAAAATTGTACTCTGTAAAGAATTAAAAACCTGTGTGGTTCACCTCTGATCACTTAAATATACAATAGAATAGGCTTCAGTTACACTGTGTGAGTGCGGTGTGAGGCTGGTTGATTTTTGAATTAGAGGCTGAATGCTAAGGACAGCTGAAAGGTTTTAATAAAGATGTAGTCTGATAACTTTATTATAACCTGCTTATGTATCAACCCTCTGTTCTGACACCAACCAAGTCGGGATACTTGTGAGTCGCTTTGGTTAAAAGTTAATGAATAATGCTAAATGACCAAATGTAAATATACACTTCTGATACCATAACAGGATAAAATGATAGATAGAAATAATGAAATAAAAGCTGTTTAAGACAAGAATAACACAAAATTACACTCAGATTTCAGAAAAATATTTTTAATGATGACTCTATGTCTCTCTTATACAGTAAAGGATGGGTAAAGTTATGACAGCGTGAGGGGACTGCATGGTACTTTGTTGTTGGACATGAAAAAGATCTCCATTGTCTCTAACAGTTTGGAAGGTCAGGTCACGATGGGATGAGAGCTTAGCTGGAATTATGAGAAGCTATAT
>JAFMOC010000044.1:1335000-1350000 GCA_019802505.1 Corydoras sp. C115
GCCTGACAGATTCCACAGCCCCACGCCTACCAGGGGCGCGCGCGCTCGCGTGTTTGAATTCGACTTTTTTTTTTTTTTTTTTTTTTCCAAGTAGGCCTTTAAGCCAATTTGCCCCGACAAGCTCATCCCGATTCCCTCTCTCCCTCTCTCTGGTTGACTTTGTGCTCTGTATGTGGAACCTATTTGGGGCTCTCTTCCTCACTGTAGGACACAGACACGGACCCTCACCGTCGCTTTTTTCTATAAAAGCCAGTCCTCGCGTTTATCATTTTTTCCCACAGTCCCGTAATCCCTTTGATTATATCTAATACCTGCCAGAAAACCAGATGGCATGCCCACCCATCGCTCTGCGTGATAATGCCATTGTCGAATCTACCCATTAATATTAATTTTCGCTCTCTGAATATCTCTGAACTGCTAAACCTTGAAATTTCCTCCAGAAGCCAAAGCATGACTTACTAGGGATTTTTAAAGATAATTCCCCTTTTCCGTCTTTTTCTTTCCTTTGAAGTGAGACATGGCTTTGACTATTTTGGCTTTCGGTGATTAAAAGGTTTTCATTTTCTGCTCACGGTTCCCAACGAACCTTTACACTATTTTATGTTAAGCCGCCTCCCGTTTGACACCGGGGTATTTGCGGGAGCGTGATTTAATAATTTCTGCTTAATTTCTGTGCGAGAGAAAATAGAACCATTATCGCATTTATCGTGGTTTCTAAGCCGCAGAGCGTTTTTGCCGGAGCCCTTTGGCTCCAAATTCCTCGGAAGAGCTCAAACTGCAGCTCTGTCCAAGGTAACGACTAATCCAATACCTCCATCTCAATCTGAATAATCTCTTAATCGGCCCCTTTGCGTCGCAGTCACCTTAAATTCGTACATTAAACATCTCATGCTCACTTCTCCTCGAAATCTTATATAAACCTATATAAAAAAAATCTGTTCGTCTAAACTCAGGCTTTACTCAAAATAAATGAAAACTAAATAACTCCTTAAACTAGACTGCTTTTCGTGCTGCGCTTAAAATACAACAAATATAATAAAAAACTAAGATGCTGACTGTGTTCACAGATTCCCTACAAGAGAATTAAATTGACTTCAGGTGAGTTGTAAGAAAATGGTTTGAACTGATACTGTTGTCTTTAAGAGAACGCTCTCCTGACACTTACATACAGAACATAAACCTGATCTACAGTATCTGCTGCAAAAACCAAGTAGAACTTACTAAATAGAAAACGAATAAGCCTTTTGACAAAGTTGTATGGTGTATTTAATAGCAGCCAATACTTAAAATTGGAAATGCGGTATCGGGTTATTTTAATCTTAAACTCACATTACCTGAAGGTGCTGTGCGTTTCAGGACGTGATGCTTCTTTTAAACAGCTGGAACTTTCATTTATTCCAAAACCGAACATTTTCAGGAGCTGTAACGTCAAGTTGGAGAGTTACAGAAGTTGTCATGTAGCGATAGGGTTTTGGAACGTGGTGAGTAGACACTTAAATATCAAATTCTGTTTAAATGATTGACTGTGGATTTTCATGGATACCGTTTATCGAGTCGTGTTCAATAAACTTGAACAAAAGGCCAAAGTCTTCTGTAGAAAGAAACGTGAGTCAAAACTCTCGGATTATTTACAATTGGCTCGTTTCCATCGGCTTGATTGCTATCAATCATATATTATATATGACCCACGCGACCTCCCCCTTTCATTTCACCCGGGATGTTAAACGATTATAATTCGAATAGTACACTGCCCTCTTCGTGGTGCAACTAATAATAAGTTTCGGTCCCCCAAACACACACACACTCACACACACACTCTTTACACACAAGTGTTTTCTTCAAAGAACAATTATAATTCGAATAGCACACTGTTTATGGCGCAACTAATAATAAAGATGAAGCGTTTTATAAGATGATCAGGCTTTCTGGTCCATAAATACCCCCCTCCCGTTTCGCACAAACATGCACACACACACACACATGCACACACATACACACAAGCACATACACATATGTAACAGTACTAATACGAGTGTTTTCTTGAAACCATGCAAATATTAAGCTGTTTTCCCTTTTATAAGCTAAATAACTATATCTCTGTTTTATAGCACTGTCTGGTCGTGTGTGATGTGCAGTCAAACGTAAAATGACATGCATGGGAAGAAGCGGCTGATTTTGCCTCTATGAAGCTCGTCGTGTACAAAACTTGAGGTGAAGGTGAAGCGCCTGTCCACTGAACATCTGTCCTGGCATAATTTACAGCTTTTTGTTCGGCACCCGGGAACTAAATTATCGTGACAGCATTATTATGGACTTTCTGTAAATTATTCATCAGTCAGATGCGCTTTTCAATTCGCTAAAGCGGGTGGGAATATTCCAACACGCGCAAAACCGACACGCGTTCCAGCCGCAGAGCGCAAACCGGACTGAGAACAGCCTGCTGTGATCTGACCATAAAGATCATTTCATCTTAATTCCCGCGTCAATAAACACACATTTAGTTCTTAATCCTGAAAAGAGGGCTGCGTTTGCCGTTCTACTAAGATCCGAACGATCCACGGCACGCGGTTTAACGCGTTAAGTTCAGCCCCATTCCACGCATCACTTCTTAACCGACACCTGTCTCGTGGGGTGACTGGGCTGCTCTCCACCCCGTGCCACTTTCGCGTGAGGCACAACACTTTATTGCGGCTCCAGATCCCCTCAGCCGCCCGCGCCACGCCACGCCACGCCACGCCACGGCTCCACGATCGATGTCTCCCAAACGCCATAACCCGTAAAACATTTGCACTCACTCACTGGCCACATACTAGCCCGTCTCTTGGCTCCCCGGCGGCGGATCCTCGTGCTTTCCGAGCTCCCCTTATTTATCTGGCCCTTTTCCCGCAGACTGCCGTCAGTCAGTCGGTCGGTCAGTCGGTCAGTCAGTGGAGCCCGTGGTTCGAGCGTCTGCTCAGCCCCGCGCGGCGCTACCTCAGCCTCTCTCTTCCTCCCACCTCGCGCGCGAAGCCTTCCCAGTCATCTCCCCTTTGTTACGGCCACGTTCCGCGTCGTTATTCAGAACCCACGAGCGCTCTTTGGAACATCTTATAACCAAAATCCACGCGGAGTTCAAAAGTCTAGCCCACCCCCCTCGCGCGCGCCTTTTTCCTCCCCAACCGTTGTGATCAGAAAACATCTGAAACTCATTACCCCCAGCACCACCACCACCACCCCACTCCCCCTTCTTCAGTGGGCTGCTCCCGTAACAGGCTATATTCGTCACTGTGTTTTAAACATCGCTTGTATAGTATCTAAGTCCCACCTACAACCCCACGCCCGACTGGTTCGATTTTCACACGCGCGAAAGTTTTTTTCTGTTGTTATTGTTGGTTTTTTTTTTTATTTATAAGGAAACAGTTGCGCTCTTCGGAGGGACTCGCGAACGCTCCTCCGACACGCGTGACTTTGCGTGGAACCTGTCCGTCCTGTCCGCGCAACCTTTGTTTCGCACCCTCGCTCTGAGAGGAAGTGGGCATCATTAAGGGCACTTAGTCGTGGCCCCCGAGTTGCGCGCACGCTCCGGCTGCCTCGCGTCTCCTCTACCTACTCAGTAGCCCTGATCGGTGTCCACTGGAGCCGCTTATATTAAAGGTTTCGCCCCCACCCCCCACCCCCCTGCATATCGCATGTCCAGCCCCCCGTGTCCATTGGCTTTTCGTGGTCTGTGTGCCTACGTCCACCCCCTACATACACACGCACTCTCTCCCGCGCACACGCTGTGCACGCTGCTTTCATTAAACACCTCTCTCTCTCTCCCTCTCTCTCTCTCTCTCTCTCTCCCTCTCTCTCTCCCCCGCTCTCTCTCTCTCGCCTCTTGTCCGGCCCCCTGATCTCTCTGTCCATTGGCTTCTTCGGGTCTATTTTTCATGTCCAGCCCCTAATGAGTGTCCATTGGTTTTGTTATTTCCACTCCCTCCTCCCACTCCTCGGTTTTGCCCTGCCCATGTTTTGTATGTCTGTGTCCATCCATCTCCTGACGTTCAAGTTCGCAGGGACGTCACGTCCGCACTTGAACTTGCAGCTCAGGGGGGCTTTTGCCATTTTTTCATCTCTCGCGCTCTCTCTCTCTCTTTTCCACCAAAAAAAAAAGAAGAAGAAAAAAAAAAAAAGAAAAGCCATGACGGCTATCCCGCAATCCATCTCCGCCGCGCCATCTTTGTATTATTTCTAATTTATTTTGGATGTCAAAGGCATTGATGAAGATATTTTCTCTGGAGTCTCCCCGCTAACCCGGCTCTCCCGATGTGAACCGAGCTGAACGCCGCCGCCAACCACCATGTCTCGCCGCAAGCAAGGCAAACCCCAGCACTTAAGCAAACGGGAATTTGTGCGTAAGTATCCGATCTGCATCGTGCACCCTCCGTTCTTTCAAATCCTCCTTCGGTCCGCTTGTTTTCACGGCCACTGAGGAGGAAGGCAGCCCGGCGCGGGGAGCGTGGCACGGCGGACAGCGCAGATCGCGCTCAGCTGGACTTCAGCGTCACCGAGGAGCGCAGCCGGCTCGAGGCTTCCAGCCCGAACAGCGCGCCCTGCTCCTGCGGAAAGTTTGCTTTTTGCCCTCCGAAAAGCGAAAAGTTTGCCTCCACTTGCCGGCTCTCGGAATCGCGCGTCGTGGTTCGCACGCACGTACCTTGACTCCGGTGCCACGGCCACTCCGGCCACACGTTAAGGCAGCGCAGCCCGGGGTTAGGTGGCTGACTTCTGCTTCGCCTGCGTCTGCGTGCAAAAACGCCAAGCATCGCTCCTCTTGTGCGCTGCGTTTTTGGACCATTGTCAAAAAAAAAAGCAAGCGAATTTTGATTGGGAACAAATCTCGTGTCAGTCTGTTTACAAGCGCCGCGAGTGCCATAACAACCCCGACCAGGACGCTCTCTTATTCCAAACTATCCGCCAACATAATATAATCTGCCTTTTTAATCTGTAATCTTAACACGCGTGGATAGTACCAAATAACTACTTTAGACGCAACTTCTGCAGAGCGCAACGGGAATCCCGCTGATTAGATTTCATATTTTTATTATCATCATCGTTGCTATTTCTAATTATTATCGTAACCATTGCTCTACTTAAAGAATGTGTTCTTGACCCCAAAGTACACGGGAGGTCTTTAAACCAGTCCGAGTTATGGGGACTTTTTGTCCATTTTCCAACTACGGTTTCTGATTCGAGAAGGTTGTGTTAAGCGGCGGCGGAAAGTTTGACCTATTAATAGCCGACCTAATGCTATATTAATAATACTACTACTAATAATAATTATAATAATAATTATTATAATTATAATAATAATGTATACACGCTCCGAGGAATTTTTTTCGCAAAGGCAGCCGCGCGTTCTTGCCTCCGACGCGCGCGATGCTCCGACGGCATTCGGCTGCCCCTGGTTGTTTTTTTTTGTTGCGATAAACACGCTCGATGCAAATCCGCGTCGTTGGGACGTCGTAACGTCTCGGGTAGCGTTATTGGGTTTCCACACGCATCCGCGCGCAGCCTGGCGCTCAGCGGCGTCCCGGAGCCGGCGCGTGTGATCGGCGCGCGCGACACTCGTCGCTAGGCGGCACACTACGATCACAAACTGCGAATGAACTTGAACCTGAGCGAGTTTAGCGCCACATCCATCTGCATATTTAACGGCAGGTTCGGAACTGGAGGAGGGGGCGGATTATGGGGACCTTTAACCGTTTTCTTATCTTTTTGTTTGCCGTCTGGACCCAAATGCTTTCTCGGCAGTTTAGTCGCTAAATGACACCTGAAATGTTCTGAAGTGGGCTCGAGTCGCATCCATATCCGCACACCTGGCTAACCCTAACCCGGCTTTAATTAACATTCGATGCAAATTCCCATTCAGTGAGCAGACTGTCAGGCCTGTGACGGAGTTGAAACCATTCCGCAACACTTTAAAAACTTAAAAAACTTTCTAAGATTCATTTCAACTGAGTTCATTGGGACGAAACCATGCCACGATTCTTTTTTCCAGTTGTAGCTGTGACATAATTACCACGCGCTCTCTGTGTAAAATCTCTTGCTCCTGAAACTAGCGTCTACATATATATATTTTTTAAAATTTAAATCATACCTGCAGCAGGGTGAACTTTATTTGCTTTAAAGCACTCTAGAAAGAATTCCTCGTATCTCCATTCTCTGGGATTTCTCTGGAATGAACTTTCGATTTTACCAGCAGAATTTTATGCGATTCGTGTATTTCTGACAAAGCCGCTTAATTATAAACATCCCTATAATTTGCATTTCTAATGACACGTTGTGTCTTGCTGCCCCGGAGAATCCAAAAGGTGCGATCGGCACTGGGTCCCCTTTGTGGACTCCACTGCAGACAGATAGGACTTAAATTAAAGTAGAATCATCTGAGACAAATATAATGCAATTGTGGCCACGTTACAGAAACGTAAAGTCTAAAAAAGTCAAATCGTGGGAAACCGAGAAGGTAACGTGAGCCGGATCAATGGAGATGGATTATAGAATAAATCAATATTAAAAACACATCAAAATGTTTTAATTCAACTGTAGATTTGGTTACAGTTCCGTGCTTAGGTCTGAAAACACGTCCATGGCTTTTTGCAATAAAAAAGCGCAAATAAAGGGCAAATTTGCGGCCAGATCGCGTTTATTCCGCACTTTGTGTCGCGGCTTGTGGAGCGCAAACGCGCTGCAGCTCCGTCCCGTCCTCCCTCCCGAGGCTCCTCTCCTCTCCACGTGCACGCACACTGTTTTAAACAAGTTGCCACCGATGAATTAAAAAATGTAAGCTGTTTCCGATCTATAGCAATAAAACCTGCGTGGAATTCTTAGTGAGGGCGCCTCGTGGGGTCCCCTGTTCTAAGGTTCGTGTCGCGTTCTGGTGACTCTTTCCCCGAAAGTCCGAAAAACTGCATCAGTTCAGTTCTAATGCTGATGTCCTGGACTGTACGATCCTAATGCAGTGCATTACAACAGATTGCTCCTGATATAATAATTAATTCTGAGTTCAAGTTCAGTATCGAACCCCCCATTGTCAGTGTAGTGTGCTTAATAGAAAATGTATTATTTAATTCTTTTTGCACAGCAGTAATATAAATGACTGCTTCTATTAACTGTATTGAATTGGCTACTTTTTAATTATAGGCAGCAAGTAAGTTATTATATAATGCTTGAAATTTTGTTATTCGGAATGTTCTGAATATGCACAAAAATCAACAAATAAGAAGTAAATAGGTCAGGATATGAGTGTGGAATTATCTGGTTTATATAACTTCTTGATTGTGAATTGTCCTCTGAAACTCTCTTGATTACTGATTTCCCCCCTCTGTCTCTGTCCCCATCTGCCTTTTATTTGTTGCGTCTTCACGCCATGGTTTCCAACGAGCAGCCGAGCCCCTGTCGTCTTTGGTGTCCGTGGAAAGACAGGAACAGCACAGGCTGGTACATGTCTCTCTGGATGGGGACCAGGACCTGCTTACCTGCGGCCAGTGTCAGATGAACTTCCCTTTGGGGGATATCCTCATTTTTATTGAGCACAAAAGGAAGCAATGCAATGGCACCCTGTGCATGGACAAGACAGTGGATAAGCCCTCTTCTCCCTCAAACGGTGAGCTTAGAAGAGCCTCTAAACCTGTGGAGGTGGGCATCCAGGTGACGCCGGAGGATGACGACTGCTTGTCAACATCGTCCAGAGGAATCTGTCCCAAACAGGAGAATATCACTGGTAAATATTTTTCATGACCAGAACAGGGGTGATATTCAGTGATTTAATTGTTTTATATAGTTTATATAATATGTGCATTTTATAAATATAAAATGTGTGTGTGTGTGTGTGTGTGTGTGTGTGTGTGTTTATCTGAGAGTATTTAGGTTAAAATTGCCTGCTGTGCACTTTTTAGCGCACGTCGATGCAACATATCGCACACACATGTTCTCTCAGTGGAGTTTCTTTGTAGAACTCTGGAGACAGTTTTCAGAGTGCTGGGAGAAAAGAAATGGGGGTTGAGGGCTTATATATCATAGCATTGCATGGTTCTGTTGTAACAAGACGAAGAAGCAAAATCTTTGCTCTGATTTATTGTGTAGTGATCAGCATTTTTGGAATCACCCTAGTTGTGGCTTCTGATTGGGTGGGATTTTTAAATTCAACTCATATTTATATAAACTTTAATAAGCTTAATTATATATCATGCTCTAGACTTCCAGTTGTCTTTGCTATTTTTTTGCCACCTGGGTGTCTGTAAAACACAGTTCAGGTATTGCTCAGGGATGAACTCGCTTGTTTATTAGTAATAAATACGGCCTGTCGTATCAATTACGATTTTGTGAAAGACTAAAGTTGGGCGCTAAGGGTGTCCCAGGAGGAGGTTCCATCTTTAGCAAGTATGAGGAAATGAAAGAGCAAAAGTGAGATAGATTTTGAGCACGGGAGGACTCGTTGACTAAGATCTAGGGATCTTCCAACTTGCCCCTTTAGTGTATCTCCAGGCCAGTGTGGAAAGTTACGCTGTGCTGCTTGTCTTCTCTCATGTGGTTTACACAGATGTGTCTCGATTTCACTGGGCTTTTTAAACATGGCCTCGTCTTATCCATTTAAATGCAGCCCTGCACATTTCCACTTACAAACTAAAAATCAAAAGGAAAGGCCATTCGGTTATTTCTGGAAGTTACCCGAAAGCCACTTACGGATCCTCAACATGGCTTGTTGTTCTTTGTAACCGTGCAATGTGCAGTTCATTATGCATGTGCCTGTACTAAATCACTTACAGCAAAACAATAAATAGTGTTTTGGAGACAAAGACAAAGCCTGTTAATCGCTCTGATTGTAAATAAGCATAGTTTTATGAAACCAGTAGTTTTCCTGAGTAGCCCTGTACCTAACCTTCGTGATATAATGTTTGAAAATCGCAGAAATGTATGTGAGTCTGCTGGAGGTGATGTTAAATGAACATTTTCTGTGAAAGTGTCAGTGAGGCTTCCCAGCCTGTTTTTCTACCCTGGCCTCACATCAGACCAGATCCTGGTCTGTTTCAAAGCTTGAATTCTGGGCCATGTCCAGTGATTCGGGCCTGGACCCCAGTGAAGGGTCATTATCGCCTGTGTAGTTCAATCTGTTTCTGTTTCTATTTCTCCTTTACATTGCGAAGGCAGTGAATCTCATTTAGTAATGCGGTCTGCCATGGTTCCCATAGCCAGCATATACATTAGATCGATGTAGTTTTTAATTGATAATTGTGGTAAGTGGGGTCAAAAAAAAAAAAAAAAAAAAAAAAAAGATGTCAGTGTAATTTCTCCTCACATTATACAACCTCTTTACATGTGCTAGCTATAAGCAAACACTGTTCATGTATCTGTCAGGCGCTAAAGTGGGTTATTAAACACATTTACATGAAAATTTAGCAAAGTTCAGCTGATAGCATAGGGTCACTGGTATTGTGTTTGCTTGTTATGTTTTAAAATGGCTCTTTGGAAATGACCTTAAATATATATATTTTTATAATTCTCCACCATGATGTCAAGTCAAAATAGGAATAAATTACTTATTTACTGATGATATTAAATACAATATCCTCAGGTTTAGACAGAAATGGGTTAAAAATTGTTGGCAGAGTGAAAAAAAAAATCCTCTTTGTTTTTGGAAGGGAAGGTAATAAAATTGCAATAAAAGACTATTGTAATAAAATACTTTAGATTCCAATATAGTAATAATAATAATGATAATAAAAAAAATATGATAATAATAAAAATTATTATTATTATTATTATTATTATTATTATTATTATTATGGGTGCTTCACAATGCTTGTTTTATTTTATTTGAACTAAATCTGATCTTAAATAAGGAACTATTATTATATGTGTGACGCCACATCACAGCTTGCCTTATAGAGTAACTCAGTGAGATGAAATGCAGTAGCTGTCACAGAGGAATGGACTTACTGTGTGTGCGCGTATACATGGAAAAGAGTGAGGTGTGCTCACGTGTTTCTGTTTCTCTCTTGCTCTGTGTGTGTCCCAAATAGGCCATGTATCCTGGTTAGGGGGCCCAGCCAGAAAATATAGGGCTAATCGACTCTGCAGTCTTCTTTAAATGTCTTTTTTTGCCTATCATTTTGTCATCCCCTTCTTCTGCTTTGCTTCGGTGCATTTTTCATTCATAGTGTAACATGTGGCAAGTCCTGCTTAACTACAGCGTTTTATTTAGTTAATCCCTAAATGCCATTATATAGTCAGTCCTCGCTCCACGGGGGAAACGGATGAATCATTGTGGGGCAGTTTTTTCAAAAAGTCCAAATGACTTCTTTTGTTCTTCGCAACGCATGGGTTGATTAAGTGCAAAAATGAAAATAAGCCGATGCCGCTGACATCATGCAGGCGCTTATTTTGAGTCATATCGCCTGAAAATATGTCCACCTGAAAGACAGAATTTGACTGTGTAGCTATTTGAAGCAGTACACTGGACTGTCTGCCACTAATTTATGTATCAGAAATTTCTGAATAGTTTGCAGAAGGTCAGCTGCTTTCTTAAAATGAGACTAGTCTACAATGTAGAGAAATGTTCAAATGATTTTTGCTGAACTGTTTTTAAGGCTTTCTCTTATTCTCTTTACTAATCACGGTTATATCCAGTCAATACAGAGCAGGGACGTCTGTTAATAGTAAATCAATTTTTACTGAGTGCCTACCTCAAAGGTTTAAGACCGAACTGTGACTTGAAATGACTGGTGCACTGTAGTTTGTTAGCTTTGACTTGATCATCTCTCTCGATTGTTAAAATTCAAAAAAGGAATATTGGGTGGCTTTAAAAAAGTAGCTTGTCCAGCAGTTTCGGCCTGTGTACAGAGTTGGATGTAGCATTTACATTACATTACATGTTCATTTCGTCATTTAGCAGATGCTTTTATCCAAAGCGACTTACAAATGAGAGAACAACACAAGTCAGTAGTTAAAGAGGAACCAGGTATACTGTAGAATTATCAAACCTGATCTCGCTTGTTTTTGCTTTGTTTTTTTTTTGTGTGGCATTTCTCACGATGCAATATGCAGGATTCACTTGAACTCCTCCATCCCCCTTAGCTAGTGCATGTGAATGTGCATGCGCATGTGTGCAAGTCATCACCGAAATGACAGATATGATAAATGGGTAGTGATGTACTCGCTGTAGAGGCACTTCAAAAAGTGGAAAATATATATATATATATATATATATATATATATATATATATATATATATATATATATATATATACATATGTGTGTGTGTGTGTGTGTGTGTGTGTGTGTGTCTGCTTCTGGTAGAATTGTGTTGGCATTGCAAATGCTTTTATTTAGGCAGAGTCTGAGGCAGGAAGACATCCGCCTCTGTATTTGTGCAATGCCATCACCTTTAAATACATACAGCCACTTGTACCTTGCGTCTTCCCACATGGCTTTTCTCGCTTCTCTCAGGAAAACGAATGATCAGAAAGTGGCTTGCCACGTGACGGAGTAGCGTGTCTTCACGTTGCTGTGGCGATGTGCGATGCATGAAGAGGTGATGTTTATGAATATGCATTAAGAACTGAACATGCCCATACTTTTCCACAGAACCAGGATTCGTTTCCTTTCACTGACTTTGCTGCTGTACGGACCACAGCTGTGTGCTTGTGTTCTCTTGTGAATAGACCTGTAACTGTTTCCTTAATGTTAGCCTCTTTTTTTGATACCATACAGTCGCATAGTTCAACGTTTGCGAGGTGCAAAGCAGAGGAAACGCAGCCTTGCATAATTCAGTCCGTAAGGAGCACGTTTGATTATTGGTGGATGATAATGTTTAATTCCTCTCTTTTGGAGCAGTCGGGGGTTTGGCTGGATGTTACCCTGAGCATCGCTCACAGATGCGTTGTGATATCCAGCATTCTCAGCACTGATTTGCATGATCCAGTCGGCTGTGTACTGAGGGGGTGGATGGGCTTCGCTTGTTCGCTCTTTTCATTTAATGGACCATGGCGCTCACATTTGTCGACTTGTGAATTTTGTGCTTCCTTTAAAGAAAGAAAGAAACAGCAGTTGCGCTTCAAAATGTCAAAATCAAGCAGATACTTTTAAGGACGTATACTTGTTTCTGCACGACTGCTAATTTATTTAAGGACATTTTTAATCTGAAAGAATTCACCTTGTTTTTCATATGTATATATATATATATATATATAAAGGCTGTGATGCAAACAAAGGTATTTACCAGCCTGATGGGCAAGGTGCCATTCTCAGTCTCCCCAACCAGTGACGCTTCTTCCCCGTTACACTCCCACCCGGTGACAAAGGCGTCTTCTTCAGCATAAGAGGAAAAAAAGCTGTATTCCTCTGAAAGAAGCTGACTTTACGTCTTTCTTCACAAAGTGTTTAAACCGTGCTCTTTCAAAAACTACATGACACCTTTGTGATACAGTCACAGAGCTGTGATGTTTGGGTGAATAATATTCATATTCATATATATTTTTAGATATATTCATGCGTCTTACTTTTAAATATGGAACTAATAAGCTGGCCTTCAATAGGCCGCTGTCGAATGATGGTGAGTGTGCACATGGAATAGTGCAGAATGTAATACAGAATATATATGTTATATATATGTTAGAACCAGAAGAGTACAAAGAGAAATCTTGGAAATGTAGGACAGAAAATGTTAAATTACAATATGCCGTGTTTTGGTAGTGCCCGCGCGTTCTTGTTTGTGGTTTCTAGTGGCTGTGTATATGTGGGTGTGTGTGTGTGCATCATGAAAGGGTACAAGAGCTGGCACTGTTGCAACAGGATGTCCAGCAGTGGACTCTGCCAGAGAAGTTGGCACAGAGCAGGACTGACGCTCTAGAGTAGGCCATAGTGAGGCTGGATTTTACTACTCTGTTTACCTTTACTGTTTTACCCCACATGCACACAAATTCCATTGATTACATTGTAGCAGTGGCTTGCTCATATCAGATATGCGACCGCATCTGATGTCAGATTGCCATTTTTACACGCACACCCACTCATGCTTTTCTTTCCTACTTTATCGGCCTCCTCCTGCTGCTTGGGTTTCGGTGGACAGGGTATGCAACACCGAGTCGCTGAGGTCACCTTGACTAGTTCTGCCACTCACTTTGAGCCTCTGCCATCGATGTAATCAATTCATCTGGGCTCTAATGGTTACAAATGGCACAAGTAGGGTCTCTGCTGACACCTTCAAGGCTGAGTTTCTTTTTTTTTTTTCTCCATTTCATCTCTCGTGGCTCTCTCCGGATTACACATTGGTGCTCCATGGGGATACAGGCAGGATGCTGGTTAGCTGCTTATGTTTCACCTGTCATATAATCCCGAATAAGCGGGCAGCTGCGTAGATGCACTCTGTCAATGAATACCCGTAGTAAAGACCATGACGTAGTGCTTCTTTCTTATGTGCCCGTTTATAACTGTGTGTGCCAGGAGCCTTTCTTGTGTGAACTGGCCGCTTGGTTGCTATGCTTATGTTGGTGTTGGATGCTTGCCTACTTTTACTAGATGGCAATGTGTGCATGTGTGATGTCCACAGTGCCGCCAAGCCGTTAAAACTTCAGAGACTGGCTCATTAGTACAGTTATTAATAGTATGTGCATCAGAATGTGCATGATTATAGCTTTCATTTATTAAGCCATAGAAAAATATCTGCTTAACACTGCTTATGAGTCAGGCCTGTTTTATTTAAGTGTATTAAAACTTTTAAGCACGTGACCTGCTAAACTCGTTCCAGAAATTAAATATTTGTATTAAAACACTGGTGAACGTTTAAGTAGAACAGTTAGTTCTTGTGAACAGCCCTATATACAATCCAGTATACATTAATTCATTCATTCATTATCTTCTGCTTTATCCTATATCAGGGTCGCGGTGCGGTTCCCCATGCCCATCTAGGGGAGAACGTCTCGGGCGCTGGGCAGATACACCCAGGACAGGGCGCCAATCCATCGCTGGGCACACACTCACTCACACAGACACACACTCTATATGGGGCAATTTGGAGAACTCAGTTAACTTCATCCATGTTTTTTGACTGTGGGAGGAAACCGGAGAACCCGGAGGAAAGCCACGCAAACACGGGGAGAACATGGAAACTCCACCCAGATTGGGATTCGAACCGAGAATCCCTAGCGCTGAGAGGCGAACGTGCTAACCACTAAGCCACCGACAATCCAGTATATACAATTGTATTAATTCCACTTTAAATATAGATTCATGTTATTGTTCTACAATTAAAGACTGTAGTCTGTCTGTGTTTCTACATACTTTGTTATTCCCCTTTAAACCTCCACGCATCAACCACAGACAAGTATTGTTTAGGCGGTGGACAATTTTTAGCCCTACACTGACATTAACATAGTGGTGGTGGGTTAGTCATATGACTGAATCAGACACAGCAGTGCAGGTTTTAAAAACTGTGTTCGCTTACTATGCACTAAATTACACACATCTTTCTTAGTACTCCAGCTTGTCGAAAAAAAAAGAAAAAAAAAAAAGGCAGTGCCTATTTTGTTGCTGGACATGGTTGGTACATTATTTACAGTCCAGCAATGTCACTGATGTGTCTACAAATTTCAGCTGCACATTTGTATCTGATCCAGTCGTACCACCGTAGCATACACTGTAACATAACACTGTAATTGTATCGTCAATGCAGTGCTAAGAATTACACCACTCCAATAGTACATGATCTTTTCTAGTTCTGTGGTTGTCCCAACCATTGACGTGGACTTTATCGATTTATCAAATAATCATTTATTTTTTTGATTTCTCTATTAATCTAACAACTACTACTTTAATGTGTTGGTATTAAAATCATTTCACAGTATGTGCTACTAACAGCACTATTCTGAAACAAAAACAAGTTAAGACATTGAGGTGTTTGAGTGAAGTGCTCCAACACTTTTTGTCGCTGCCACCTGCACTGCGGCCATATTTTTAAGACGCATCGCCAAAAGTTATGTAAATGGA
>JAFMOC010000044.1:1355000-1415000 GCA_019802505.1 Corydoras sp. C115
TTTCATTTGAAAGAGACAGAGAGACAGAGAAGGAGCCAGACCTCAGAGGAGGGATGGTCAAGCACATCTGTGTCTGAAGGCCCATTGGAATGAAGATGCTCGAGCAGAGGGGGCAGCCACACAATGGTAAAATTGTCCAGTGGCCCCATTAGTCTGCTCCAACTCTGTGTGGTCAGACTGACTGAGCCAGACAGAATGATAGATGCCTTTGTCAGGGGTCCCAGGGTGTGCCCTGAACCTGGGGCACTTTGTTTATCATGAATAGAAAGGGAACGGAACAAGAATAATCTGTGTCTAGCTTTTTTTGGATAGAAAATCAAGCAGTAAGAAAGACGGCGAGCGAGAGAGAAAGAGAGTTGGATGAAGTGGGAGGGAAGTGTGTCATTGATGGGGGAGGAGTAGGTCCCTACGGTGGTTGTCCATTAACAGATCAACTTGGCTGAAGTCCAGATTTTCGATGAGACACTGTCATAGGCTGTTCTCTATCTAGCCTTTGCAATCTCTCACATTCTCTACACTTTCCTCATTCTCTGTCAGACTTAGCCACTTTTTGCTTTTCTTGTTACACTTTTCCATTCTCTCCCTTTATCCTGCCCTTACTCCATCTCACACTCTCCACCACCAAACCTGCTGATGATACATCAACAGTTCCTTTTTGGCCGAAGGCTAGAAACGACACTGTACTTTTCACTGCTAGCACCTCCCTATGCCAGAACCAGTTTATACCGGTTATCTGGCCTTGTAGCCAGGGCTCCCTCATCTTACCTTGGAAAAGAAAAAAACAAAAGGAGGACATATTGAAGAGAAGGAAAGTGTAGCTTTGATAGCGGCTATAACCTGTGAATCCCCAACCGAAGACGAGCGGCGAGGAAAGGAAGGTGACTTATCAACAGGAGTAAATTACTCAATGAAAATTACATTTCACCAGAGCCTGGTGGTGCCTGGTTTTACCAGAAGTCATTTAAAATCGCCAGGTGGAAGTTCAACCCTAGAGAAGACTATCGGGTAGACTATTGGGTATGTCTACTGAGGTGGAAAAAGTCACATATTGTGTGTGTGTGTGTGCCCTAGCAAGGCATTTCCTTTATGCTGCCTGTCACTGCCGGCTGTGCTCCAGCCTCTCTGCCTGCTCTTGCTAAGCAGTGTTGGACCCCTGGACCCCTGATGTATGACCCACTTACTCCCGTCAGTGGCTGATGCCATCGATTTCTCCTCTTCCTCTGAGGGATGGCCAGCGAACCTTAGGCCAACACTGAGTGGAGCGCAGTTATTCATCACCCCACTCACCACTCCCCTCAATCTTGAAGCCAGCTTCATGACTCAATCATCTCTTTCCAGGCCTGTCCCTTGCTTTATTTGGGATGGAAGCTGCTCAAAGGAATCCAGGGCCAGTTTGCAAAAGGTTTTTGTTATTGATCGAGCATGCCAGATTCTTTAGCATAGATCACTTATCCTGTTTTTCTTTTCCTCGCTTCACATTGTGGTTGTTGATTAACCAGTCCAGACGGTGACTCTCTTAGCGGCCAGCGAGGTCCTGGCATGACAGCCGTTCTGTTGGCTGAATTGAATCTGCTATAGTTGTCTTAGTAGATTGGGATAAAGCAGGGTCCTGTCATGAGTTACCGAAGGCCATAAACCCACTCCCGCTTATCAAAGGCACGCCCCTTAAAACTACCTGCTGTTGCTGCTGTATCAAAGGTTAATGGTACAGTGAGGGTAAAGGGCAGTAATGGCCTGAATGATGGTAAAACAGCAATAGCCCTATCTGCACTCATTTATTTTAGTAATATCTTAGTTTTGTAATGAATGTTTTAGGAATTCCCATCCTTTGATATAATTGCTCAATTGCATTAAATACAATAAATCAAATAAATACAATATTTGTGATCTTAATCCTGCTTGGATTTCTCATGAAGGACTACTGCAGATTTCATAGATTTATTTCCAAGGCCTTGGACGATGCATTTATGCCGTTAGAGGATGATGACATATTTTAACTAATGCATTGCTTCGGATCAATTTAATAACTATAATTAGTTTTAGTGTGGCATGTGCCTCATTTAACAGAATGTGTGTCCAAGCTAATTAATTAATGTGAATGTTAAAAGATAGGCTTAAGGAAAGCAGTCCAGAACATTCATGCAGGGCAATTCTTTAGGTAATTTGGCTAATTTTTGGGAACCGGTTAAATTTAACTGCAGCATTCTCTGGTGGCCTGGAGTGGCTGACCGACATATTAATGTCTCCCTATTCCCATTGTCTGAAAAAGGGCCAGCAAAACAGCAAAACGACGGCTTTAAAGTTGTGTGAAAGTTACTTCCTTTTCTAAATGCACAGTTGCATTAATTTCCCCGATTTTTCCCTTACTGTTGGACCCACGTGGTCCCATGTGAAGCAGCTGCATTTATTATATGCTAGCTCCGGTGACTGCAACAGCTTATAGCAATGCCAGGAGTTCCAGTGAAGTGAAAATCTCTGGAGCATCCAGGTGTTCACAACATTGAGCTGACCTCAGGTTATTTGAAGGTGCACCTGAATAAGTGTTATGGCCTCTAAAAACAGAGATGGATAAGCTCTGCTTCCAGTTCCCTTGCCATAGTCTTTTGCACCGCTCCATTCCCTGAGCTCACGGGAGCAACAGAGGGCACCGGAGCAGTAGGAGGGAGTAATCATCATCCACCGCTCCTTTGTGTACTGGGTATGCTGATACTAATGCCAGGAGGGAGGCAAGGCTAATGGGGTCAGCACTGGCAGAGGGTGATGTATGGATTATGTTTACTGTGGCATATTTTTTTCCTGTGTGGGGCCATGAGATTGGGTCAGATGATAAATGTTCATGCCCTCCAGTTTCAGTCAGCCACCTGTGGTCGCACTTTGGCCCGTGTGTCACAACCAAACCCGTCCCTTCGCTTTCCAGTGCAGGGGCATTTACAGGGTTATAATCAGTCTAAATTAAAAATAAAATGCTATGCCCTTCTTTGCTCATGCGTTTCTAACCTTTGGTGTTATTTACTTCTAGTGGCTGGTAAGGTTATGTAGCTGTGTTAGTCCTGGACATGGGCGATTTGGATACTCAACACATTACATGCTTAATGTACTGAATACCACATAGTACCACTGTATATTTCCAGTGGAGCTCCTCCGTGTTCTTCAAGTGAAATAAACCTGTGAGATGCTGGATGATTTCGAATGTTTATTGCCTTTACTTTCTTCCATGTTCTACTCCTTTCCTCTCTTCCTTCCACATTTTGGAATTTGTTAGGAGAACTAAAGTACTTGTCTAGCTTAGAGACCGGAGGACATATACTGTTTACTTTAGTCTGCACAGGGTCTTGCGCAAGTGCCTTTTATTAGCAGCTTGCCAGAAAGGAGACTCCCTAACCAGTATGTGGTACTATCAACAGTAAATGCAATATTCTAATTAACAGGTCACACTATGTGGTGCAGAAAATCGAATTAAATAGAAACAACTTTCTCATTACATGTAGAGTTGACCAGCGGTCTTGGTCATGACAACAACAAACATATTCTCAGACCGTGATGTGTGCATTAGTATATGTATACGGCTCTGTGCAGCCATACTTTTCTGTTATATCATATAGAGAACACTACACCGGGTCCTTATTGAAACCCCGGTGGATTCAGCACTGTAGCCAGAGTATGGAATGTTAGAAATATTTCTTTATGCGTATTGAGTTTTACTACCATTGCACAATTGCATTGTAAAACCCGGGGCAAGTGACTCAGTGAGACTGCTGGCGGTATTTAGAGCTCGGGGTTTAAATCAGAAAAGGTTGCAGGTGACAGTTTTTTGTTGAATGTGAGCTTGATGCTGCGCTAAAGTTCTTCTGCCCTCCCATAGTTTCATTCAGCAAGGTCTAATCAATAGGAACAGTGGCTAACTTTGTCCTGCTGTTGCTGCTGAGACATTTTTGACATCTTGTCATACTACTGTAAACTTACCCCCTCCTCTCTCTCTCTCTCTCTCTCTCTCTCTCTCTCTCTCTCGCTCTTTCAATTTTTCTCACTCTCTTTCTCTCTGCATGCTCTAGTCGGGCCGTTCTTTGTTCACTGTTTTATGGTTCTGGCTTTCCCGGTGCACGCACACACACACACACACACACACACACACACACACACACGCAGACACACAGCGTCCTGTGTAGGAGTATTTCACCCTTTTTTCTTTCTCACCCTGTGTATCTTTCTCTCCAGCTTTTTTAAACATTCCATTTTTATAACTGAGCGCTGTTAAACACATTACTCTGATGCCATAAGCCACACCGTTGTGTTCTCCGGCACTGAGAGAGTAAACTGTGACCCTGTACGACTTTTATAGCCTTTTAACAAAAAGTTGTTAATGCTTTTGGTAAGTTGCCGGTTCGCCTCGTGTGTGAGACAGTTTGCATGAAGGGGATTATGAGGATTTCCTTTGTATTGCCTGTCGATGTGTGACCTCAGCACTGGAAACCTGTGTCAGTAGCCCTAGTGTCATTGGCTCTTCAACTATTTTTACAGCAACAGAGGTGTTCTAGCAGTTACACTGCATAACTACACATAACTGCTTAACTCTGGAGTTTTCATGGCATGCTGGAGATCTACAGATGGCTGGACCTGATAGGCTAAAGTTTTTTTTCCCCCTCGTCTCCGGACTGGCGCTGCATGGCTTCTGTGTTCTCCAGTGCCCTTCTCTCCCTGGCGCTCTGTGACTGCCAGGCTGTTTGTTTGTGTTCTGTAAGGCTGAAAGGGGTGGCACCAGTGATACTGGGCTCTTTCATGTCCTTAAAGGCCAACTGGTCACTGAGGCCCAGTTCTATGCCAAAGAGATTTCTAAAAGACTGTCTGAAACTGATACCAACCGTCGATCTTCTGAGAGATCTCAGTACACACGCACACACACACACACACACACACACACACACACACACACACACACACACACACACACAACCCAAAGTTTCACATGCATCCTTTTTATACTCTACCCTAGTAGCTGATGGATGCTATGGTTTTTCTGTAAATTTGCCCAAAGCGAGACCTCCTTAAAGCCATTTGTAATTTATTTATTTAATAAGTTATTTATTTAATAAGTAAGTAATTTATTTATTTAATAAGTTCAGATAAAATATAGTGATCTGGTAATTGCTGCTAAAATAAACTTTCTTTCTCAACGTGGCTCCTTAACATTTACTTGCGTCCAGTACTGTAAAAATTTTTGACCAAGATCTCATACAGATGACTATGGACTCACTTTGTAAAGTCCCCTCCAGCATATCCTAATTTAAAGGGGCAATTAAAATCAATGAAAAACGAGTTCTTATGCACCCTGGCCCACTCTCTCACAATCCGAGCCTAATAAATCTTGTCATCCTGAAAGAAACAAAATCCATTCAAGTAGTTCAGCTGACGTTTTATTGCTGAGCCCAGACCCGACCAACTAAAGTGACCCCTGATCATAACACTCAAAAGTCCAATGGAGGAGGGTTGCAGGCAGTATATTAGCCAAACAAACATTTGGTTTACAATCATTAACTATTTTGCACCATTTTGGGTCTTTGTCCTGCATATGGGCTCCGTGTTTAAAGTCTCTGTGATATTGAATGTGTAATTACGGGATTAAATGCTTCAGATATCTGCACTCATGACATTTTCATTTTTTATTTCATTATTTCTTTTGTTTATTTTAGTGCTAACTACCCTTTTAAACATTTTTGTGGTTTATCCAGGTGTAAGGTCCCACTGGGTCTATTGTATTTGTGTGGCGCTGAAACACACACATAAGCACACAGCTGCACAGGATGCTGTTCAGTAGTTACACATGGTTGATTCAGGATGACCACTGGGGTTTCACTTGCTAAGAGCTTCTTCTCAGCGCGTTGCCTGTCTCTTTTGTGTTTCTTTTGCAGTGTTTTATTTTAAGGCTATATGTAACATAAAAATACCCCTGTTGCCTGACACGGCTACACCATCCTACTTGACCAGTCAACTTGGAGTGAGCTGTGTTACCACTAGAGAACGTAATTCTCCTGTGACCTCATCTGCCCCGCAGTCTGGCTAATACTTCTCTCATGCCTTTCATCCCAACTTCGAAAACATGTTTATCTCTTACACAGTGATGGGCAAACGGTTAAGCCTTTGACATCAAGTTCAACTGGCCCCGCTGCAGGTGATGAAAACAGGTGGGGGCGGGCCAAAAAATAAAGGAAGTAAAGGAAATGTAGTGTGCATAGCATCTAGAAAGCTGCTTCGGGCCGGGCTCGATACTTGTTTTGATCAATAGGCTGTGGGCCATGTCCCCTCTGCCCTTCAGACAGAACTAACCTCATCCATCTTTCTATCTTGCACATAAACACAGGTGCAAACAGTGGTACCTACTGAGAGCCCAGAGGAACAGGTGCCATCATACAGCTGTCCAGTAGGAGCCCAGTCACAAATATGGATTGTCAGGGTCGGCACAGTTCATGATTGATTTCTTACACTCTCCCAGTGCAAGTGTGAATGTGTGGGAAGTGGCTAAACTTCCCAGCCACTGAATGGCTGTAACTTTGCCCAAGCACTCTTCTGTATTTCTAATTTAAGTGGCAATCCTAGATTCTCACACTCAGCAATGCACTCGTGTCATTATTTATGCTCTTCATTGCATAACTGCTCATAACACCCCTCAATGCTGTTCGCTCTCCTCTCCAATGAAATTCATTGTGTAATAGACCTAACAGCCTTTACCAAATTATCTCTGATGTATACATGCCACAAGGCCAATAAAGCACGACAAATTTATAGCAGCCCGAATAGCCTGCGCCTTCTAATGCAAATAAATCCGGCCAGGCCTCTTCTCATTAGCATCCGCATAGTGCATGCTAAATCCTGCTTCTATCATGTTCTCCACCCCCCAGTGACCACTATCTGCCAAGATTGGAAGGCAGGCTGCCAGTATTGCGCCTGTGATTCCTCTACTGTCATGTGTCAGCGGCGAGAGTGTGTCTGGTGAGACCAAGGCCAGCAACATGGGTTTAGAAGAGGGAGGTTAATTTGCTTAACCCGGTGCCCTGCTCACTGTACACTTCACAGCCCAGCCACAAACACACACGTTTGCTTTGCTTTATGGACCGGACGCTGGATCTGGCTAGTGTTACTTAGTTGTGAGATGAAGGACGTTTTGGAGGAAGAGGTGGCTCCATGAAGATTAAGAATGACCACAGGTTTTTAGTCTGGTTGCTTAAATCAGGCAAACAAAAAAAGAGGAGTGTTAAATTTAGTTTTTTGCTTCTTTCTGAATGTATTTTTCCGTTTGACAGTGACCACTGTGTTCACAGTTCTGAGATCATATGTAATCTATACTAGCAATGTGGCATTCTTCTCTCTATACTTGCACCTGCATGTGTCTGTGTGTGCGCGCACGTCCATGTGTGTATGTGTGTGTGTGTGTGTGTTTCTCCATCTGAGTCAGTGTATCTGTCTGTGTAAATGTATCAGTGCGTGTGTCCATGCGTCTGTCAGTGTGTGTGCATTAGTCAGTACGTCTTTGTATGGATCCATGTGTGATCAGTGTCAGGTTGTCCATATATATCAGTGTGTATGTGTGTGTGTGTGTGTGTGTGTGTGTGTGTCCATCTGTGTCAGTGCGCCTGTGTGCGTGAATGTATCATTGCGTGTGAGCCTGTCAGTGTTTGTGCATTAGTTGGTACATCTGTACGCCTTCATGTGTGATATATCAATGCATGTATCGTGTGTGTGTGTGTGTGTGTGTGTGTTCATCCATCTGTATTTTCAATATGTTTGTGTGTGTAAATGTATCCGTGCATGTGTCCACGCGTTTGTCAGTGTGTGTGCATTATTTGGTATGTGTGTGTATGTGTGTGCATTAGTCACACGTGTGATCGGTACCTTCCAATTGTCCATATACTGTATATCAAAGTGTGTGTGTGTGTGTGTGTGTGTGTGTGTGAATGTATCAGTGTGGGTGTCCATGTGTCTGTCAATGTGTGTGCATTAGTCAGTACATCTTTACACAGCCATGTGTGATCAGTATCAGATCGTCAATATATATCAGTACGTGTGTGTGTCTGACATCAGTCTGTCAGTGTGTGTGTGTGTGTGTGTGTGTGTGTGTGTGTGTGTGTGTGTGTGAATGTATCAGTGCGGGTGTCCATGCATCTGTCAGTGTTCGTACTTTTGTACTCTTTGTATGTATTCATGTGTGATCGGTATCAGATCATTCAGGTATATCACTATATATATTTATATTTGTGTGTGTGTGTGTGTGTGTGTGTGTACACTGGCCTGAATGTCTATGTGTCTCATTTATAATGCTGAGTCTTTAAGCTTTTTTTTTGTTAAAGCTGGGACGGTCTATCTCTTTCATTCGAAACTGGTATCACTCTCTTTTCTCTCCTATCTGAAACCATGTTGGTAGCGAGGTTTTCCTGTCAGACATGTCCACTCCAGACATGCTCTTAACACCTGAGCAGCGGAGAGCAGAAAACGGGTAGTGAAAATCAAAACAGAGAATCAAACAACCACTCAACTGTAACCTCTTCTGTTGTTTCCTTAGGTTTTTCACAGCATGGGTGTTTATTTTTCTGTCACTGGGTGTTTCCTTATCTCTATAAATACCTGCCTTTTTGTGTGTGCGTGCGTGTGTGTGTGTGTGTGTGTGTGTGTGTGTGTGTGTGTGGGTGGGTGTGTGTGTGTGAGAGAGCCTGACAGAGAGTGAAACGGAGAGTACATGTGTGTGTGTGTGTGTGTGTGTGCGTGTGTGTGTGTGTGTGTGTGTGTGTGTGTGTGTGTGTGTGTGTTCGCATTCGTGTCTGCAGGGCCTTTGGCTTTGAAACACACGGCAGTTTCTGTGCTTGTCTCTTTTGCTTGGGGCACAGCCCTCGATCGTCCAGGCCCTGTCTCAGATTCCCACGCTGGGCGTGTTGGGACCTTGTGTAATGACACCATACTGCAAAAGCTGTTCAACCTGTCTCCCCATTCTCCCCTCCCTCCTGTACCCCCTCTGACCCCAACCACCCTTCCCCCATAACCCCCTTCTGCTTTTCACTGACCCTCCCTCACTCCCATAACCCCTTTCTGCTTCGTCTTGACCCTCCTGCACTCCCTCCCATAACCCTGTCTGCCTCTCCTGGCTTTAAGCCTGTCTGTACCCGGCCAGAATGCTGCCTAGTGTCCTGATTCTTAAAAGTTCTTTTGATGTGCACCGAGTCGCTTGGGAAAGGATGCGTTTAATACAACTTGTATATCATCCCTTTCTCGATATTCTCCTCACTACTTTCCCTTGCCCCCTATCCTGTCTCGCACTTCAATTTTCACCCCCCCCTCCCCGTCCCCGAGACCCCCAGACAAAAGCATGCAGGGCTATTGTTGCATGGATCTGAAAGAAAGGAAAAGGGGGTCAGTGGCGGTATTAGCGCTGGCTAATCAGACCGAGGGGGCAGACGGGCAGCTCGGGTCTTGGGAGAGGAGCTGAGATCGTCCACTCCCCTGTTTCCCAGGAACCCACCATTCGTCTACGATTACACAAAATGTCCGCCGCTGCTCCACTGTTGCCAGGGGTCTATTATTAGCAAGTGTCAGTCAGTTATCTGAGAGCAGTGCTTTTAGCTGCCATTTAAGTGGCTGACACTCAGGTTTTGCAGCAGATTAAATGAAATTTTAGGCGCAGTTTGGCTCGGCTGCGGCCGCACAAAGGAGGCAGCTGTTGTCGGGAATGAAATCTGGTACCACCGGGAAAGGGTGCCATCGCCAGTGCTGCCCACCGAATCACTCGCTAGCTACTCCTCGCCAATCGTCTTAGAGGGTCAATATCAGGGACAAAAGTTCACACCGTTTCTACAGCGCTTTGAGACAGCACATTCCGCTTAAAGTACTTTAAAGTCTTTCTATGATTTCTGAGCAGTGGCTCACACCCTGCGATGAGTAAAAATATTAGAAGCTTCCTTTTACAGCCTGCATTCTTGTCTTATTATAGTTTAGTTTCTCTAGTAGGTGTTCATGTCTTCATTATAGGTCTTCAGGTAATGGGTGGTGCCAGTGGACACAACCTGTAGTAGCAGGTGGATGTTTTTTTAAACTCTGTGTGTGTGTGTGTGTGTGTGTGTGTGTGAGCGAGCGCACACACGCTCACACAGATCAGTCGGTGAGAGGGGATTTCCTGGCTTCTTCTATACTCCTGTCTGTGACACTGTACCTTACCTTTGGCTACTAATCCACTTATACACCAGTTTTATTTGCAGTCGTGTACTTTTCTCCTAAATACTTCCTCTTTCCACTTTTTCTGACCTTCTTGCTTTTTTTTTTTTTTTTTTTTTTTCTCCCTAAAGAAAAAGTATGCATTACAAGACAGTGCTATGTCAGGACAGTGAATACTTGTATGGGCGTGCGATGAAGTGGGGTCTATAGTTAGTGAGCCACTCATGTGGCTTTCAGCTGAATTCTCTGCTGATATTTGAACACGAACATGAAAAATAGCTGCTGTTTGATCTTTGAATGTTCAAACTGTGACGGGCATTGAAGCTAAACCATATTAGCTGGAATTTTATTTATTGTGCTTCCTTATTCAGTTAGGCTGTAGAATAGGGCCAGGCAATATATTAAAATTTACCCTTATTGGGATAAAAATGATTACTATGCTGTTTTTTTTTAGATCAGAAATACGTAAAATCCTAATGTGTTCGGACATATCACATATATGGCAATCACACTATTTTTATCCGATTTGTATTATTCCAGCGTTTTTGTCTTGCTTTCTTCTCCCACAATTTTCAAGCTATCATCACGGTTTTCGCAGGACATGTCCAGCTTATTGGTGAGACCACTACTGGTATTCACCTAAGGAATCTGTCCCAAGTTTTTCCAGGAAATATTATGATATTTGCACTCTCGGTACTCAATTTTTGGAGCTACAAATAGTCGTTCTTGTGAAATCACGAGTGATTGATAGACAACCTTTTACCTGGCTTTGATATACGTAGGCACTGTGTCTTGTATGGCCAATCTGCAATCACACTCGCATTTGCACTTTTTTATTTCTCGTGATTGAATTTATTGCCACATGGTGCGTATGTAGGTTCAAACTGAATTCATAATTTTAGGTCTTTAAATGTTGCACTTTACCACATTTTTTTTTTATGTCTGAAAAAATATATTATTTAACGTTTCCCCATTATTTCATTAACATGTTATTTGAAGCAGGATAGAGGTGTGGTACTTTACCACAAATAAGAGTACATTATAGTACTATATACATCCATATGTGCTCTGTGTCTTGTGTTTTGCTCTACTTTTAGGTTTACTTATATGGCTGTCAGACCCAAGGGTGCAGCATCTAGGTCATCTATGATTATACATGCGGATGCAAAGGGGGCTTAACAAACACACAACAAGAAGGAGTGGTATTAATATGGTGGATGCTGTGCAAGGTGGCCTTTGCTTAGCCAGGCTTTTTAAAGTCTGAAAAAACTAGCAAAGAGATAAGGGATGCACAATGCCAGTCTTTGCATATTTTATTACATCTAAATCTTGATCTATGGGCCCCAAGTGGGCCGACGAAAAGCTTTTGCTCTATCATCCATAGATCACTGGTTTAAATTCCAAAGATACCAGAGCCACCCATGGCAAGAGCGTTAAGAGAGCAAAAGTCACCATGCTCTTGGAGAGGGAGGGATAACGGGCTCCTTCTTTCTAAGTCATGGTGGTACTAACTAAGCATTACCTTATACATGCTCACATATGAAGGAGGGGATTTTCCTTTGAGAGTCTCACTCTGCCCTCTGATTAATGATGATGTGAAGAAGCGGTCGGCTGGTTTCTTGTGGCTCAGAGGAAGAATGTTTTCACCCTCACCCTCTATGGTTGGTACGGGTATAAATCTGGGAAGCATAGACTTGTTGTAAAGTTTGTAAAGCCAAACATGCAGAGCAGTTAGCCATATACATGATCTGAGCTGAAGATATGATTCAAAGCAAAGAGAACTCAAGTGATTTCAAAATAGGGAAAGTCAGCCCCACAGACAATTCAGACAATTTTCTATTGAATTCACCGATAGATTCAGGCCCGTGTGTTTAAATGGAATGGGTAGCATACAGCATGCCAAGAATATACTCACTGTGTTTGAGGAGTATACTATCAAAACACGCTCACTTTTTGTTTGGTCAGGTAGTTAAGATAAGGATCTGAGATATGATTCTTGAACCTGAGTGGCTCGGTTTAGGTGACGGGGGACTTCTTAGCCATCCCTTTTTGTTCCTTAAAGCTTGTGTCCTCAGATCTCTGGGTGTACATTTACATTTTTGGCAAGATAAAGTGCTAGTGTTTCAACTTGCTCCCATTTTTGCCATGTTAAGTCGTGATTTATTGAGTTCAGCAGCATATGTGGACTTGCAGACACAACTGCTTTAATTACCATTTATAAAAGAGTTGTGCGAGCTTGTTTGGACTGAAGTGACTCAGTCGGTGCCGGCCTTCTTGACACAGTGACGTCTTCTGAGTCAGCCTGGCCTTGCTCTCTGGTCACAGCACCCGCAAACAGACAACCGAGTAAGGCAAAACAAACTGATAATACCCTGTTTAGAAAGAAGCAGACAATGGCTGGTACACATACAAGGACAGAGTTTTGCAGTCCCAGAGCTAAGCTGTCGCTCGTGACATATGATGGCATGATATGGATTGGAACACTTGTATTAAATTATGTGTGGGACTGGGAGTGAAAGTGGTGAGAGGCTCTGCCATGAAGAATTGGAGCAAACAGCAGCCGTCACCAGACCTCATATTCTGCATCCATCTTACCGCACTGTTATTGATGGTTAAGGCAATACTTCATCATGACCAGCTTTTTTTTTTCTTTCTTTCTGGAACCGTTTAGTCATGTCCTCTGTATAGAAACTCTCACACACGCATACACTGAAATAGGGTGAACAGCAGAGGGATACCGGAAATGTTCTATTGTCATATGTAATGGTGAGGGTATTTTCATAACCAATTAATCCAGATTGCGCCTTTAAGGCTAGGACTTTGACACACACACACACACACACACACACACACACACACACACACACACACACACACACACAGTGAGCTGTGTCTCTGTCCACCTCTTTCTCAATCTCGCTGTTCTGTGATAATCCTGAGTGTATTGACACATACGCTGAATTGTTTTATGGGCATGTGGACACTGGTTGTTTCCTGCCCTCTGTATTTATGTCCCTGTTATCACATTCACACCCTGTGTCCCAGTTCTTTTTTTCCAACTGTTCTCCACCACAGTGTCCTTGAACTGTAGGCCCATGTCTAGCCATCACTAATGTGTGTTCTCTTGTATTTTTTCATAGTTCTTTGTTAAACATTTAACAAAGTAAGGATTAACATTCGGCCTTTATGAAGTTCATCCACACAATATATAATGGATCTTGCCTTAAGGACTGAGAGTGGCAAGCGAACGTGGCAAGACAGATAGTTAGACGGGGGGAAGTCGACAGGCCTGGACTCGAAGCACCCGCTTCGGATTCTCCACAGTCAAACGCCTGAAGGGAGGCATGAAATCGGACTGCAATTTTGGAACCCTTGAAACAGTGCAGTGCTTGTACTTGTTGGTCAGTGCTGCTGTTCAAACACCTAGTTTGTTCTTGAAGGCACGTCACATGCACAAGTCCCGCGGCTAGACTTGTTTAAACGCTTTCTTCATCCGTTTGCTTCCTGTTGCCAGCGCAGGCAGTGTATCTGTAGATCGGTGCTAAATAGAAGCAAGGGGAAGTTTAAGGGACATGAGGAAGTTTAAGGGAGAGAGAAGGGGAGTGCTAGTGTGCTGGGTGGGTATTGGATCTCTCCAGGCCTGACTGATATCACAAAAAGCTGTGCTCCTGCCACAACACATCCAGCCTACCCCCACCGTCACCACCTTTAAACTGCCTGCTGGGCTTTTCGGAAAGCCAAACACGGCTTGAGCAAAACACAACAGAGATGTTCACATAGTAAACATGCGGATGTTGAGGTGGTAGCAGACAGTGGGATGGATCTACACGAGGGTAGGTAGACGTTCAGACACGAATTCCATTGAAAACCTGACGGAAACAGAAGCCGTATTATGTTGACGCTTGAGCCTTAATTGTGAGGTGGGATGGCATCTTTGATAGAGTCAGTTAAGCGGTGCTAACCCACACACTATTAGTGCTGGAGTGCAAATGATATCTGAGGCAGCCTGAATTTACGTGAATAGCTATTTAATATCCCAGTTTTAATGGGCTATAAAACCCCTTCCCGGACAACTGTCCTCTAATAGGTCTTAAAAGTTGTTTGTTGCCGTTGAGATGGGGGTAATTAGTGGACCCATTGCTTTGGGAGAGGGCGTCCGTGGTTGGGCTAGGCTCTCCCATCCGTCCATCTTTTGGGCCTGGCTAAAAGGCGCTGGCCGCTCCTCAAAGCAAAGCATTTGGAGGTCTTGCAACCGCTGCGCTTCATTGGGTGGGTGGATGGGGGGATATGTGGTGTAGCACTTAGACTCCCTCTGATGGGAACATTAGCCACATTAGGCCGCTCTCAAAATGCCCTAATGGAGTACTCACTCTCAGCCACAGACACACATACACACATTCACACAACTAAAATAGGCTAGCAAAGAGTTTTCTGGAACTTTTTAATGTGGCTATATATATATATATATATATATATATATATATATATATATATATATATATATATTCATTCATTCATTCATTCATTCATTCATTCATTATCTTCCGCTTTATCCTATATAAGGGTTATTATTATATTAGGGGTTCCCCATGCCCATCCAGGGGAGAACGTTTTGGGCGCTGGGCAGATACACCCAGGACAGGGCGCCAATCTATCGCTCGGCACACACTCACTCACACAGACACGCACACACACTCTATATGGGGCAATTTGGAGAACTCAATTGACTTGATCCATGTCTTTGGACTGTTGGAGGAAACTGGAGAACCCGGAGGAAACCCATGCAGACACGGGGAGAACATGGAAACTCCACCCAGATGGGGATTCGAACCGGGAATCCCTAGTGCTGAGACGTGCTAACCACTAAGCCACCGCGCCTATATATATATATATATATATATATATATATATATATATATATATATATATATATATATATACATACAAGTTTTTGGACTGTGGGAAGAAACCTATGTTGACACGGAGTGTACATGGGAACTCCACTTATATTGGCTTTTGAATCTGATTACATATATGACACTCCGTGTCAACATAGGTTTATACACTGTGTGTGTATATATATATATATATATATATATATATATATATATATATATATATATAAGACAGGAGAGTTATAAGTGAAGTGGGCATGCAGTTAAGCTAATGCGTCTTCACCTTTCAATTTTTCTATATGCCTGGGCTGTAAATCAGCCAGTCAGTGAAAAGCACCATGTGAACTGCTCTATCCTCGGTATGGAAGAATGAGGGTGCATCAGGCTGTCTTTGAAGGCAGTGTGTTTTGGGGATGTTTGTTTGGTGCTGGTGGCAAGGCCTTCATGTTTGTGTAAATGTCAGAGGCTGTGTCGTTATTGACTGCTCCGCTATAGTCCTGTGCCTCTGTGTTCTGTTGCACAACTGGCTCCGGGCTGCCTTCTACTGGAAAACAGCCTTTCGTCTGCTCTTGATCAAACTTCTGCTTCGCTCTCTCTTTCTCTTTGAACACACACACACACACACACACACACACACACACACACACACACACACACACACACACACACATACACACTCACTCACACACACTCAATTTCTCTTCATATGAACATATTCTTTAAGGACAGGGTTCAGTACATGGGTGGCCGTCCGCTGTGAATAATTTAGAGAACTTTTTGTCCCACTCTCTCAGATGGGCCTGAGGCATGGGGGAGCTGGATCTGTTTGGACTTGTCTTCTTTTTTGTCTGCTCAGCCTCTGTTGGATTCAAGGCAAAACAGCCTGTCTCTATATACTTAAGTGGTATTATTATTTTCAAAATGAAAATTGATGTTGCTGTAGTTCATTTTTTTGTTACCTTTAAGTATTGCTCCCTCATTTCTTAGGTGTTCTTCTGTTACGAAACCAATTTTTTTGTGATTAGTTTATATGGTACAAAGTTCCTGTGTCTGTTTTTTTTTTTTGCGATCATTGGAGATCAAATGGTGTGATGTTCTGGCTGAAGGTCAGTTCAGTGGCTCATCTTATCCCATTTAAGGTGTACTCTTGTATAATCCTGGGTTGTGAGCAGCATGAATGAGACAAGTAATCAGAGCTAAAGCTTGTTCACTTGTTAACTCACTTAAAACAAGCACACACACACACACACACACACACTCATACTTTTTTTGCCCTCCCATTTTGCTTTTCTTTCTTTCACTTGCACACTTTTTTTCTGTCTGTCAGCTTTTCAGACCCAGAGAAGAGGGGTCAGCAGCACCAGAAGGCAGTTCAAGGCAGTTCAGTAAAAAAAAAATCTATTTTGTCTTTCCCCCTCACTGTCAAGAGAATCACACCCTTGGCTTTTGCTGCTGTTGAAGTTATGCCTTTTTGTTGTCGATGTGATAAATCTGTGTTAAAAATGTCCTTTTATCGATTGGTGCTCTTGGATAAAAACAGTTAAAGACGATTCCCTCATCAGAGAGAGGAAGAGATAGAGAAAAAGAGAGAGAGAGATGCTACTGCCAAAAGCATGACTGCAGTCGGCACTATGTTTCCCTAGAAGCAGGTTCTCTGTGACTCAAACCCTCATCTTCTTCACCTTCCATCTCTCCTGTTCTCCCCTCTGCCACTTTTTACTTCTCTCACTTTTTTGCTTTTCCTCTCTTATTTTCAGAGCTCTGGACGGCAGGAAGCCAGAGTGATGTCTCTTGGCAGTAGTGAAGAGTGTGTGTGTGTGTGTGTGTGTGTGTGTGTGTGTGTGTGTGCAAGAGTGTAAAAGCTGAGGGAGCAGGGGTCTCTTTTGCAAAGAGCTTCTCCTCTTGAGACAGTAGTGCAAAGAGGCCTCTTGGTTGAACTTCTCCTCTCTCCCCTCCTCCCTCTGTCTCTCCCCCTGTTGTGGAGCCCTGAGGGAAAGTCATAGCCGACCCGCTGCCTACGAGCTGCAAACGAAAGCCTGCACGGCTCCAAAGATAGTCAGGGTCAGGAAAAACAAACACCTGTACGCAGCCTCTGATGGACAGATGGAGAGCGTTGGAGGTATGAGGGAAGCAAGGGAGATAAAGGAGCAAAGGAAGGGAGGAGAGACAGAAAAAGGTGAAAGAACTGATCTGAACACCCTCCTTCCCACAGACGTGAAATAAAAAAAGAAATGATTGTCAGATGGAAAGTATTTCTGTGGTTTGGGTATGTGTGCGTGTGTGTGTGTGTGTACTTGTGTGTGTGTGTGTGTGTGTGTGTGTGTGTGTGTATGAGTGTGTGTGGCCAGCACCCTGTTTGCTCTTGGGAATAATGGTACACAGAGCTGTAAAGGTGCTGAGTGATTCCCTCTGGCCAGCAGCTGCTGAAGCAAGCCAGGTTTTGCAAGTCCTTGCAGGTCTTTATTCTCTACCCAGCTCTCTTGCCTTAGCTTTTGTGTGTGTGTGTGTGTGTGTGTGTGTGTGTGTGTGTGTGCGAGTGTGTCTGTATCACCTAAATGAGTACTTCCCAGAACATGTAATATGATAAAGTCTCACACTTACAAATTTGTAATTCACATGACTCAGTTTGTTGCAAAGGTTGTGGTTGGGGTTGGCATTATGTGTTTTCTCCGCAGAAATAAGAAAGAAATCCAAATCCGACCGGCATATAGGCCCAGTTCGAGCCGTTCCAACCCAGGACGACAACAGAACAAAGAGTACAGAAGTTTGAGATGTACTGGAAGGGGGTTGTAGGAGCATTTTCAGTATCTCTTCTCTTGCTGGGTTTTATTCTCTCTGAAAGGCCTATAAAATATATATTCAAATTGAAAACGCTAAAAAAAAAATCCCTAATGGAAATATGAATTGCCAGAGCTGAATGTGGAAGGGACAAAGGGGTGAATATGCTGAGTGAAGTGCAATTATGTGAAAGCAAATGTTATGGAGCCCCAGAACTAGCTTTGGTCTTCTAATTAAAATGGCTGAAAATGTTTTGACAGTGTCTGAAGCCATGCCCCAGGCCCTGACTCTGCGTCGCTCCAATTTCTCCCCTTTAGTGGTGCAGTGATACATTTATGCAGAACGTGCTCCGAATAACTCCCTCCATCCGTCCAACTGTTTCACTCTCCAATTCCTTCGCCACCGAGATGTGAGCGCTGAGTGCTGAGGCCTGAGCCGCTCGAGCGCCGTGCTCACTGCAGACTTTCTGTATCTTGTTGTGTTACGGATGTTGGAAGTTAACTTCCTCCTGGCTGGAATACTACATGGCGGGTGGAGGGGGTAAATTGACAGTCCAAAAACATATTTAGTTATTAATTTTCCAGGAACCCATCCTAAAATATAGGTCCAGGATAAAATAAATACTATAACTGTCCAGTTTTGTCAAGTAATGCAATTACCCAAAAAGTGTGAAACTCAAATTCAGCTAATTAGCAGGGCAGATAAAATGCTTCAAACAGGAGGCTTTGCACCTGTCTGTTGGTCGTGTTTCAGTGCATCACTGCATGGGGGTGTGCGACACAGCTTCATGGAGAACACAGAAAATACTGTGGCTAAATTTGTTCTAGCTTTTTTTTATATATTCCCAGCTGTTAGCTTCATCTAAAAACCATCATCTTTCTCCAAAAAAGGAGAAAAAGGATAAAGAAAAAAAAAGAAAAGAAATGATACACTTTAACTGAGTTGTCGTGCTTAATTATGAGCATATTGTTAATGTTGATGGTCTGGACCTTGGATAAAATAGAGGGCTGGCCTCATAAGCATCAGTTCTAACATAAAAATAATAATTAGGCCTTTTATTTTTAAACGGCCTTCCCTTTGAAAATCGTTAAGGTTGCCAAGGCCAAGCATTTTTTCACCCTGTTTAGAGCTTAGATACGCTGTTGCTTTATTACCTTTTCATGCAATAATAGCTGAAGGTGTGGTGCATGTGGCTATGTGCTGAACCCTGTGTTGAGCTCTCTACATGAATAAATGATTCTTGTTCTAATTAATTGAAGCATGCGGAGCGGGGTATTTGGTGCAGTGATTAATTAGACTATTTATGATTTAAAGGTCTTTCATTATCCCCTCTTTTGTTTATGTATATGTATTTTACCTTGTGCTTTATAGACCCTGAAACACTTTATAAGCATGTAAAGCTAATCCTTTTCGGTCACTTCTTTTGTCTGTATTGCAAGCATTTAGCACTCAGAATGCTTGACTTTATGGTGCTGCTTTTTCTCTTATGGAGCAAAACATGAAACGTTAAGCCTTTCATATTTACCATACTGTAATTTATGCTCCCTGTAATTTCATCATTTCAGTTTGGGGGTTTAATTTAGATTGGGGCTAATGTTAATGTTAGGATAAAATAGAGGTACTCTGTAGATTTGAGATACTTGTATAGAAATTGGCTCACTTAATTGCAAACATAAATATAGTTTAGTAGATTAAGAAAAAAAAACAATAAAGTTTTAATGGTCCCAGTCAGATGGTTTTCTTCTCTTTTTGGACCAAGATGTATTTTTCGATTCATGCTTTGCTCCCCTTAAATTTTCCAGTTTTATGTCTGATATTTGACTAAAGTTCTTACATACGATTGGTGTGTGGTGGCAGTAAAACTCTAGTCACTGTGTTAACCATTATAAAAAAAAAATAAATAAAAAACCTCTCCAACAACTGAAGTCTTTTATTAAAAGTCTAAACCCGACTAAGTTCAATTCTACATACAGTTTATACACATCTCGCTCACTTAAAATCCCTCTGTGCATTAGGCAAAGTATTCACATTTACTCAAATAGGGTATTAAACTCTTTACCAAGCCTGAGTCTGATGTATTTTCCATCGGAAGTACTGCTGACATTTAAAAAAACAGCCAAAAAGCACGAAGCATTAGAACTGATGGTGAGGCGAATTATTAAGTGACGATTTGAAGACAAGGTGCACTCACCACACATTCCTATTAAACCACGATGGATTGTATGTCTTCTGCATGTGTCAGTAGCATGAAAGCCGAGTCGCATGATCTGGAACTATAGGCTATAGGCTAACATGCAGTACTGACCATACTGTGGAACACAGCATTCTCACAGACACATTCAGCTTTATACGTTCTTTATTTTAGATGTAAAAATATCGCTTACACTGCACAAAATTTTATCTAAACAAGTCAGAAAATCTTTAAAAAAGTGTAACAAATTGTGTTTTTGATTATACTTCTAAGTAAGATAAGTAATCCATTGTATAGATACGTATAGAAAATTTCTTATCTTACGAAATCTTAACAATATAAATGTGCTTACTCTATTGGCAGATAAATGTACTTTATTTATGTACATTTTATCGTGATTTGTGTTTATTTTTCTTATTTTTATTACATAGTTATGCGGTGTATGCATATGAGATTATATTAAAAGCATACTGTGCATAGTTATGGTGTGATAATAATATAATAATTATAAAAAAAATCCTTATGCTTGCACTGTCCCTACTCACTAATTTGATACAGGCTACATTTGGGCCTTGATTACAAGGCCTAACGGAAATGGAAGATAAGGCATCATTCACTTCTCTTCATTTTCACTTAATAGATCTTAATTCTTCAACAGATTCCCATTCGTCTCCTTCGTAATATCAATGAATGCAGAGTGGATGCAAGGCCAGTATCTATTTTCAAGAGGTTGATGGGGACATGTAGTGGACATGGTGCACAAACCAAGAGCTATTAATGGAATTTTAAAAACATTTTTAGTTCATGGTGAGAGGGAAGCGAAAGATTTATTTTTCAACACTTAAGGGATTCGTGAAATAATAATAATATTATTATAATATCACCACGGGTCATTATGTCAGCTATGTAAGCTTTGATATTTTATAGATTGATATCCATCTATTCATCCATTATCTTTTGCTAAATCCTTTACTAGGTTTGCCGGAAGGTTCTTCATGCCCATACAGGGGAGAACGTTGCATATGCTGGGCAGATATACCCAGAACAGGGCACAAATCCTTCTATGGGCACACACTCACTCACACACACATTATATTGGGGCAATTTAGATCAGCCTATTTACCTTAAATCCATGTTTTTGGAATGTGGGAGGAAATTGGAGAACCCAGAGGAAACCCACTCGGACACAGAGAGAACATGGAAACTCCCCAGCACTAAGAGGCGAATGTGCTAACCACTGAGTCGCCATGCCGTCCTTGTTGTGCTTTGTTGATATATAATATTATTGTATCACTTGCCAGTTTGTCTGTAACGCTGACTGGCAATTTAGCAGCAGCAGAACATTTTTCCAAGCTTCCAGAGAAAAATTTGAAAAATCATCTGGAGATCATAAGTTTGCTGTGGCTGATGCTCAAATGATCTGTGTGCAGGAATCTAACTGAGCACAAATGGCCCTATGTTGTCTGGGGAAGAGGGTATGACATGGATATTGCCTCTGTTGATTTGAGTGACTGTAGTGGATCTCTGATGTGCTGTAGCTCATGGTTTCACTTTTTCAAGATTAAACAAGCTGCCTGATGACAATGGAAAGACTGTAGCTTAAAAATAAATAGTGGCTGAATAAGAAACCTTATTATAGAAACGAAAGGACGTTAAATACATTGTCTCTGTAATTTGTTGCACTTTAATTTAAAGGCTATAAAAATAGTTTCGTTAGAAAAACATTTAATATTTTATTTTTTATGAGTAATTATCTCTCTCTCTCTCTCGCTCTCTCACTCTTTCTCTCTCTCTATCTATTTATATGGCTTTTGTTATTTTGCATCTTTGCAGTGTTAAGCCTTTATAGCAAAAAATGGGACAGCCCTGGTCAAATGTATTGTTATTTTGGTTGTCTTAGTGAAAAAATGTCAGCATAGGGAACAGATTATTCATTTTTATTCACATTTTTTATTTCTTCACTACAGTTAACATGGTGGGGAATGGGGGGGTGGAGTGGCAAATAATAAACTGCTCTGTACAAAAGTAGTGGTTTATTTAATATCCGTGCTTTGTGATTTTTGAGAAATTAATTTCAGCAAATGAATGAGAAATTTATTTAATTCAAATTTAATGAGTAATTTGCAGTATATTGTCATTAAATGTTTCTTTCAGAGGATGGGTTGAATTACACTTAAAAAGATAAAAAGGTAAACATCACATTAGGCATTATATTCTTTAATTGTGCTTAGTCTTTCTGTTTAATGTAATAAGTTGAGAAGTTGCCCACCTGCAAGTTGTCCACTGGAGTGTTGCAGGGATGTTTTATATCGCTGTATATTGGTTAGTATGCCAAGCATGTAATCAATAGTCAGAGAATCGGCATTATTTCGAGTTTTTGTTGTGCATTATACAATGCATAATGTTTGGACAGGGAAAGGATACAGAAAGAGAGGCGATTCAGGCACTTGCGCTCGTCTTTATGGCACTTCCTCTGTTCAACTTTGTGTGTGAACGAGTGTTGGTCAAACAGGCCTTTGTTTGTGGTCAGTCACTTGACACACCACAAAGAGTCTGGCCTGGACAAAGAGCCGAGTGTCTGAGCACAGCACTGGGTCGGCTTGGCCACACTGCTGTGGAGAATGCCGATGCAGGGGAGCTGCACACACACGCACACACATATACATACATACACACTCACATCAATATAATTTCCCTGGACTGCACACACACCTTAAAATGAAACGATGTGTCAGATCTTAGTATTCTTTGTATTCTTTGTATTATGTACCTTTACTGTGACCGCCAACATGCTTCCTAAGGATCCTGGCAACACTGTAAGTGATGCAAGAACAACAAATCCACCATCTTTTATTGGATTTTTACCACTGTAGCATGAATTATGCTTCCTTATGGATATGTAAAGCAATAAATCAAATGCTGCCGTGCAGAAGGGGCTGATAAAATTTTGAAGTGATTTTACACGACGTTGTCCTTTCTCACCTTGCATTCACTAATCCTGTTACTAGATTGTTCCATTACTTTAATAACTATTATCGCTGAGTGCTGTACAATTGTAACACAACCATCAAGGACAAGATAGAAGGAGTCTTAGACTCAATGACAGCTAAAGTCGGCACATAAGGACCTGATCGGTTAATGCCAGCAAATGTCCAAATAGCCAGACACTTAAACATGCATGTTGGCTTGAATGTGTGTCCAGGGGCTTTTGTTGGGCCTGTGTGTGTTTGTGTGTGTGTCCGTGTGTGTCCGTATGTGTGTGTGTGTGTGAAGGCAGACAGGCCATTGAAGGGGGTTGGTGTGGGAGATGGGAAGCAAATGAACAATGGGTGAATCTGCATGTCATGGATACAGGGCTGCTGAAGCTGTTTTAATCTGGCATCCATCTTAGTCTATATATCACACAAACACACACACACACATACACACACACACACACACACACACACATATATATATATATATATATATATATATATATATATATATATATATACATATAAGTGTGTGTGTATAGACTAGGATGGATATACATACAATTGTAAGACAAATTTGTGTGTGTGTGTGTGTGTGTGTGTGTGTGTGTGTGTATATATATATATATATATATATATATATATATATATATATATATATATATATATATATATATATATATATATATATATACGCATGTGTGTGTGTGTCTCTCAGAATTTTATTCTTTGCCACATGCTCTTATATAACCCATGTGTTTCCTAACGCAGGGCTACCTGTGTGGAGTGTGGATGTTCTTGTGCCTGTGCTGTCTATGCATTTTTTGAAAAAAAAAAAAGAGAATTAAACATTGATAAATTACAAGGCAGCATTCACCCCGTGGCAATAGTAACTACACAGTGTTTATATCTGAGCCTAATCAATTCACTGTTACTGTGACTCCTTTTAATGTGGTGCATCATTTGAGGAAGGTAAAGTGCCTCCTTCCATATTTCCTTCTTTCAGATCTCTTCATTCAGCATGGGTACCAGTCGCACTCTCTTTGCTGCCAAGTCCTGCACTGTTCTCTTGCTCCGCCTACCATTCCGTCAGAAGCATTTTAGCACGCCTTCATCTAAATGGCGTTAAACGTGCGCTCATGATCTCGCTGGATTAGCGAGTCCTTTGAGGATGTGGTTTTGCTGTGGCTTTGTGCTGTAACATCTCTCTGACATTTCCCTGCGTTAAACCTGGCAGCAGGTTCGCTTGTGACCAGGCGAGTGGCTGTGTGGCTGCCAGCGCCTGCAGGCCGGTCCAGAGTGTGTCACCAGCTGCCTCCGACTCGCAGCCTGTCCACGCTGACCCGCATTCACTGCAAATTGGAGGGCTTTTTAATTAACTGAGGAATCTGCAAATTAGAGCAAGCCCGCTCTGCGACTTCCCATAAACGCTTAAAAGTGTCAAGCCGCAGATTATCATTACGGAGAACAAACTCCTGGTGCCAGCAGCCACTATGAGACTGAAATAGCACTGTCTCTCTCTTTCTCCGTCTGTCTCGCTGTCTTTCTCACTCTCGCGGTCTCCCTTTTTTCTCACCCTTTTCAGTCATGCATATTAAGCAGCTGGGAAGCTGTCAGTCCCTCCTCTGTTTTTTAAGCAAATGCACATTTCTGCAACCCTCCCATTAAAAAAGACAGGCAACGACACAAAAATATCCTCGTTTGAGAAATTAAAGTCATCCCCAAATGAGGAAAAGGCACCTTCTATTATTATTATTTTATTGATTCCAATACCGGTTAGTAAGAGTTGTCTAATTGTACATCGTTGGATTACCTGCATGTCCGATGTTGGCTAGTTTGGCTTGTGTGTGCTGTCATTAGGACAGAGAATGCCAGGTTTGTCAGCAGAGCAGAAGCTGGATGTGAGAATGCCAGGCAGAGTCCCAGCATGCCTCATGCTCGTGTCAGCGAGAGCCGTGCCAGTCAGCAGTGCTGCTGCCTGCACGAAGCTATCAATTATAGCTGCAATTATTTGTCTTGTTGGACACTCAAAATGTCGTGTGAAAAGATGATTACATATTCTGCTGAGCCGTGCCATGTGTAATCAAATGAAGCAAGCCCCATGTTAATGATGGGGCAGAAAACAAGCTCTGCTTTAGCGGCTTCAAAGCCCGTGGCCGGAGCAGCTTCTATACCGCAGTGACCAACATGCTTAATTTATATCCATGCAAATTGACATCCAGCTTTTTCTTCTTCTTGCAGTCTCACGTGAATGTATATTAGGATGTTTGCGCTGGATTTCAAAGCAGCAGACATGATTGAATTCAGATGAGATCCTCTCTGAAATTTTGTTCAAGGAGAGGAATCCTATTTGGCTTTGCATAATAAAAAAAAAACAGAACAGACTCAAGATATATACTTTTGTTTTAACACGGTATGTTCAGCTGTAGCCGTGTAGTTCATTTGTCAGGAGGTAGTTGTGGGTGGCAGAACCCTGCAGCCACATTGTGTGGTTACGTCACACTTTTCAACACTATCTTACTCTGTTCACAAAGTCTATTATGTTCGCATCCTGGTCATTCATTCATTATCTTCCGCTTAGTGCTCTACACTGCAAACAATCTCTGTAAAAACTAAGAAAATAAACAGAAATCCAGAATAAATGAATGAAGTAAAATTATTTGCCAATTTTGTAAGTAAATTTATCTCTTAAAATCAAAACAAGTTTTGAAAAACTAGATCATTTATCTTGTTTAGAAATTGATTGAAGTCAAACACAAGATTTGTTGCACTTTTTTAAAGATTTTCTGATTTTGACTGATCATTTTTTGCAGTGTATTAGGGTCATAGGGGGTTCCTCATACCCATCCAGGCGAGAACGTCTCGGGCGCTTGGCAGATACACCCAGGACAGGGCACAAATCTATTGCTGGGCACACACTCACTCACACAGACACACACACACTCTCTATAAGGTGCAATTTATAGCATTCAATTTACCTCAAATCCATGTTTTGGACTGTGGGAGGAAAACGGAGAACCTGGAGGAAACCACATGGACACTGGAAGAATCTCCACCCAGATTGGGAATCGAACCTGAATCCCTAGCGCTGAGAGGCTGACGTGATGACCACTAAGCCACCGTGCCGCCGTCCTTAGATCATTTTAAAACTCCTCATTAAAATCGAATGCTGGTTTAGTGCAATGCAAACTGTAGACAAAATTCCAGATAATGTTCTTGTCATGAGCTTCTTCCAGTCATTTTGTAAACAACTGACCTTGCTGATTAATTTTCTTCAGACGTTTGCTGGGTCAGTCGGTACTATTTGTAAGCAGTACAATCAGTTTCAGATTATATGGGCAGTTTCAGCTCACTTATCCGGTCATTGATGCCTAATAGATGCATGTACATCAAACAGTATTTCAACATACATTACTATAATGTTGTAATGTGTACTATGTACTACATCACATGACGCAGTAATTTTCATTCAGTATCACTCTTTAATATTAAAACTTGTCCCTTCTATAGCTGCTTTGTTACATGTGGGCATCTTGTTATTTTAGCATGACCCTGACTTTAGAGAATGCACTGGAAGTATTCCTGTGTGCTCTCTATCAGTCTGTCTGTCCTGGTTGGGCCTTACTGTTAACATAGTTTGTCAATACCTAGCTGCATGTATGAGCATACATGTTTTTTTTAACAGAAAATAAAAAAACGAGGGCAGGCTGCGTACAAAACGACGGTACAAAAGGGCGCAGGAGTGTCTGGAGGAGGCTATGTGCCACTGCGCTGAGCCTTCCAGAACCGCCCTCATTTGTGTGCATTAACAGGATTATCCCACAAGCCCTCGGTGGCTCCGGCCTGCCTCTTTTCCACAGTGCGGGCTCGCCTTGTTACATGCTTTGCTGGCTATTGAAGACTTCAGAGAAACCCCCTCTGAGGAAAACAAAGGATGAGATGAAAGAGGGCACGCTGCCTGTTCAGCTCCATCCTGCACCTCTCTCTTTCCCTATATCTACTTTGCTTTCGACCGCACTCTCTTATTCTCTCTCTCGGGATGAGGAGAAAACAGTGTATGATAGCAGTTTAAAGACCTCTGGTTTAGGAGGAGAATTCAGTCCATCTCCCATGTCCATTTCCCGCTCTTTGTTGTTGGGCTTGTGTTTTCCCATTATACGGATGGCATGTTTTTTTTCCAAGACACTGACCTTACACTTTTGAGGGTAAAATATAAAGCCATAGATAAGATACATGAACTCTTCATTTAAGTTGCTTTTTACAGTATGTATAGTACTAACACTGCTACTTAATTTTTGATAAAACATGGTCTTGTTTTTGTGGACATATAGAGCAATCAAATAGTGAATCTGCATAAATTGATCTTAAAAGCCAGGAGTGTAAACCCATAAATGTATTAATAAAGTGTCTTTCTATCTGAGATACAGGGGATATAATAGAATCTTTAAAGCAGTACAGTTCTTTAAGATGATCAGTGGTTATAGGTTTGTGTAATAAAACCAATTTGAAAAATAATCATGAGAAAATCACTTAAAAAATGACTGTGAATCCTTTTAAATGTAATAAATAAAGAGTATTTGCACTTAAACATTTATTTATTTAACCAAATATATTAAAATATATATATATATATATCACAAAGGAGTCATCTTAAAGTACAGTACTTGCCAATTACATATGAAGGCCGTTTCCTCTTTTTTACATGTGCAGTGCTGATATGTGCCAAACTTGTTAACATACTGTTATTTTTGCCCTCTCCACTTCCTTTTATAGTGCTACTAACACCATCACTTTAATGTGTCCGTGCTGTGATTGTGTCGTATGTATGCCTACTAGTGCAAAATGTGGCTGGTTAGAGAACGTAACATTACGAGTTATACAGCTCAGCTGACAACCAGACATGTGAATCAAAATGCTTTTGCACAACACTCACATGGAAAGGAATATACGGGATTACTAACCATACTAACCCACATTGGGGAGCTTTCAGCTGCATCGCCTGAACATTGTTTGGGCCTTTTAAATAGCTGCTTGCCAATAAACTCTGGCCTATGGCGCTGTTTGGGAGCATGTTTTTATCAGAAGTCTTGTGTACTGCTATGTGATCCCCTTTATTAGGTGGCAGAGTGGCTGTTGTGTGGAATGTTTGTGCAAGCTGCCAGCCCTGCTCTCTGAGCTGAGCGGGAAGAGAGACCTGATAAATGATCAAGATGAAAATGGCAGTCTTTTTAGACAAATCCAGAGGACTCATGCTTGAAAGAAAGCCAGTTTTTGTATGTAGTTCGGTCTTAGATTTGGTTTCAAATCCAAATTTTATTTATTTATTTTTTTTGTGCACAATGGGATTTTATGTTCATACAAATGTAGTTTAAATTGTCATTATTAGTCTGATTAACTGGACTAATGGCACTCTCTCTCTTGTTTTTTAAAGGTAAAGATGAGCCCAGCAGTTACACCTGTACAACCTGTAAGCAGCCATTCAACAGTGCCTGGTTCCTGCTGCAGCATGCCCAGAACACTCATGGCTTCCGCATCTATCTGGAAAGTGAGCGTGGGAGTCCCCTCACGCCTCGGGTGGGTGCCCCATCCGGAATGGGAGCTGAACATGTCTCTCAACCCCCCTTACATGGCATTCACCTACCTGAGGGAAGCCCTTTCAACTTACTTCGGATACCCAGCTCTGGACGTGATGGCCCACCTCTTCGGGAGGGTCGTTTTCCACCGACCCCTCCACTCTTCAGCCCGCCACCTCGACATCACCTAGACCCTCATCGCATGGAGCACCTGAGCCCGGAGGAGTTGGCCCTGGCCACCCACCACTCGAGTGCCTTTGACAGAGTTCTGCGCCTCAACCCCATGCCCTTGGATCCCCCAGCCATGGACTTTTCTCGCAGGCTCAGGGAGCTGGCTGGCAACACCTCAGGGTCGACTCCTCCCCTTTCACCCAACCGTCCGAGCCCCATGCAGCGGCTCCTGCAGCCATTTCAGTCAGGAGGCAAGCCACCCTATCTATCCACCCCTCCCCTTCCCTCCATGCAGTCCCCTTCTGGCTCACAATCGACTCCAACACCCCTGCCCCAGCCCAACACACCTTTAAAATCCAAGGCCTGTGAGTTCTGTGGGAAGACTTTCAAGTTCCAGAGCAATCTGATTGTGCATCGGCGAAGCCACACGGGCGAGAAGCCCTACAAGTGCCATCTATGTGACCATGCGTGCACACAGGCCAGCAAACTGAAACGCCACATGAAAACGCACATGCACAAAACTTCACCCACAACAGTCAAATCTGATGATGGCCTTTCCACAGCAAGTTCTCCTGAGCCAGGGACCAGCGATCTGATGGGCAGTGCCAGTAATGCACTTAAATCTGTAGTAGCCAAGTTCAAAAGTGAGAATGACCGTCTGATTCCAGAGAACGGAGAGGAAGAGGAGGAGGAGGAAGAGGAGGAGGAGGAGGAAGAGGAAGAAGAGGAAGAGGAGGAAGGAGAGGAAGAGGAAGAGTTGGAACGGGAAAGGCGTCGCAACAACTTCCATTTTGGCCTGAATTTAGAAGCCACGAGACACCATGAGAACAATGGGGGGCGCCTAGGTGGAGTCGAAGACGGCATCCCACGATCTCTGCCTGAAGTAATGCAGGGCATTGGACTAGCAGCCAGCATGCAGCATTACAGTGAGGCCTTTCACCAACACAAGCGAGGAGTTCTGAATTCTGATGGCAATGCACACAGGGACATGTGCGATGAGGACTCAGTCCTGGAGTCTGACCGTGTACAGGAGGGCTCGGCTGTGAATGGCCGGGGCTCATCTCCGAGCGAGTCAGCCTCTGTGGGCCTTTCCAAGAAGCTACTTTTGGGTAGCCCAAGCTCCTTGAGCCCCCTTTCCAAACGCATCAAATTGGAAAAGGACTTTGACCTTCCAACACCAACCATCCCCAATACTGAGAATGTGTATTCTCAGTGGCTGGCTGGTTATGCTGCCTCTAGGCAGCTCAAGGACCCATTTCTTAATTTTGGAGACTCCAGACAATCGCCTTTTGCCTCATCTTCAGAGCACTCCTCAGAGAATGGCAGCCTGCGTTTCTCCACACCTCCCGGTGAACTGGACGGTGGCATCTCTGGCCGAAGCGGGACAGGCAGCGGAGGGAGCACGCCGCACCTCGGTCCTGGGCGGCCAAGTTCGAAAGACGGCAGACGCAGCGATACCTGTGAATTCTGTGGCAAAGTGTTTAAAAACTGCAGCAACTTGACAGTGCATCGGCGCAGTCACACGGGCGAGCGGCCGTACAAGTGTGAACTCTGCAACTACGCCTGTGCCCAAAGCAGCAAGCTAACACGACACATGAAAACACATGGGCAAGTGGGAAAGGACGTTTACAAATGTGAAATCTGTCAGATGCCTTTCAGTGTGTACAGCACCCTGGAGAAACACATGAAAAAATGGCACAGTGATCGCGCCTTGAACAGTGAAATTAAAACTGAGTAGTGATGGAAAGTGGAGGCACACTCTGGAGCAAACCTCCTCAAACCCCTCCCTCTTGTAGATTTTTCCCTGTTTGGCTAGTCCAGTGGAGGCTAAGACAACGTGCTTGGCACCACCAGCACACCCTTCTTCATTTACCGTTGAATGCATGTTCTGTATCGGGGCAATACAATTGCATTGACGCAAACTTCGAGCCTTTCTCTTGTGCAATAATTTACATGTGTATTTTTTGTTTTTCCTTTCCCTTTTTTGATAATTAGACAGCATGCATGATATGTTTTGGCTATTTTAAAAGGAATTGTCCCTCGTTGTTTAGTTGTTGAGTAAATGTGTTGCTGTTTTCTTGTTCTGTTTTTATTTTAAAAATAAGAAGAGAAAAAAAGCAACCATGCTGCATACATTCTGTAAAACATATCATGTATAGTTTCGTGTTGTAACATGGAGGAAGGACAACTGTCTATCGCTTAACCCTTATTGGAGGAGCTGGGAATCGCACTTAAACGGATCTTTAAAAAAGATATTCTGTCCACATAGGGTTAAAGAGCGTTAATTGGCCCCTATTATGGAATTTAAAATCCCCATTGGAATTTCTCTTAAAAAAAGCAAAAAGTCTTCTCGATTTGGATTTGTACTATCATTTATAAAAACAAACAAGAAAGAGTGCCTTGGATCTTAAAACTGCATTGGTTAATCTTATCTGCTCTAAGCTAGGGATCTCAACCAGATACTGGAAAATGATTTATTTGATTCATATGAGGTTCTTGCATCAAGCACCTGATTGTGTCACTCTCTGCAAGGAAATGATGATAATCAAAAAGCTGAAAGCTAATTTGTAGTTAATCATCATGAGCTACCTATAAAACATGCAGCCTTGTATTGTACTTGCATTACTCACAGTACATCCTGTACTGCATGGGATTCTACCATGTTTACTCTGCCGTTTAGGGTACTGTCCTCAGTGGGACACATTTGAAATCCAGACTCATAAGCTTTCCCATAGTTTGGGAATGTTCTGTTCTCAGTAGCAAAGCAGTCTCGTGTGTGTCAGATTGTGTCGACGTCCACTGCATAGGTACATTTAGAAGCTGAACAACTGCATTTCACATTGCCCATCTCCCGGAGGTGATTAACTATGAATTGGTAACAGGTATCAAGTTCTACCAACTAATGCCTGTGTAAACTGCTACTTAATGCTTGTGTTCCACTAAACTAAATCAGAGAAGGAAAAAGAGACGGAAAGGACAGATGAAATTTTGTGTGTCATTAATGTTTAGGGATTTTTTTTTCCTCTCTGGTAAGTTAAACATCCACGTTTGACAACCGTACTTTAAGTGTTTAGATAGCACTTCACACTCGGCCCCTTCACTCTATGCCTGACGCTCTGATTTGCGGCATAGCGGTTGAGTATAAATTGCGACTGCTTGGTTATACAGAAAGTGCACTGTTAAAGTTTCCCAGTTTACAGGTATTCACTTGAGGGAAATCTTCATTTCATTCTTTAATAAAAAAAAAAAGAAAATTAGAGTGTCATTGTTAAACAAGCCAACTCCTTCCCCTGTCCTGCTCTCTGTCACTAAAACTTCAATTCAATATGTTCAAGCATTGGGACATAGACCTGTCAAACAATGGACAATGGAAACTTGCTGCTTTCACTGCAAGAACATTTTTTTTTGTACAAACAACATTTTTTTAAAAATATGACTATAAAATGACATTTTAAAAAAGCTTATCATTTTTAGGGAAATTGTATTTAAGTTTGATGTTGTTTCTATTTCCTCTATTGTCTTGGTGGTGTTCAAGAACTGATCACAATATATATAGAATGGGGAAAAAAATCTGTGATTTTCTTTTGTCTTTTCATTTTCCCTTTTTTCCCTCTCCACCGTGGCTCTTCACAACTCTTCAGGTCAAACATAACTTGCATTGGGGAAAGGTTTAAGATTATATATAAATATATAATAGAGAACTTATAGGAAAATGCACATTCATGGTCAATTCCTATGCTAAAACACATTTATGACCTACTTTTTCTGTATTTCTAGAATGGTATTTGAATTAAATGTTCACCTAGTGTAGGCACTATAGTATTTATATTGAGGCTTGTATTTTTAACTGTTGCTTGTTCTCTCAAAAGGTATTACTGTACCTTTTTTTTGGTAGTGGAAAAAACAACAAGCTGCCACGGTATATTTTTTTAATTTGGCAGGATAATATAGTACAAATTATTTGTATGTTTAAAAAATTAAATAATAATAAAACCAATAAAAAAAAAATAACAAAAACCTAAAGTATGTGGCATTGTATAAAGGAGGCCATCTAATGGTTTCCCCAAGGAGTCTTTTGAGAATGTCCACACTAGCTAAACAGGTGGTTGTACATATCTTTTTTCCGTTTCTTTTTTAGACTCTCCTCCTCTGCTGCCATTCTGTATGCAGTAATGCAAGCTGATGTTGGGTTTTTCTGTAGTGTGCTTTTGTCTTCTCACCTATCTCACCTGACTACATTCCAGTATCTTAAAGAGAACAAATGTCATATGCAGTAAATATCAAGAAATGATCATCACCATTCAAATAAATAAATTCAAAATAATCAGTGTTTTGCAGGTTTTGTTTCATTGCCAAATACTATGGTGCTTTATATTTAGATTGGGGTGACTTTTCGTATGCAAAGCATATTTAAAAATAAAATAGAAGTAAAGGAAAAGCCCGCTTGAGTTCATACTTTTTTGTAAATGGCAATGCGAAATATTTTGTTATCAGCCTTTTCTATTCCTGTTCTGAAAGCTGTTGTAACTTGAACTTGAACTTTATCTTTTACAATGGGAGTCACTATTTATTATTACTTAAATGCTCTGTTCAAAACGGAGACATGGAATGGATCTTATTTGATTTTCTTTTTTTTTATTTGAATTTTTTTTATTATTGTTTTTCTTTATAAATGACCAAAGGTCATTTACAACTTTTCCTTTTTGTTGTACTTGTTTCTGGTCTATGTTGAGTTTTCTTGGAGAAACCACTGTCTGTGTTTTCTGGCAGTTGTCTGCATTATCCTGTTCACACACCCATTTTGTCCCTTTATTGAAATCAATTAATAAAAAAAATCAAATTATGACATTGTAAGATTCCTGTGGCATTAACGAACTGATAAGCCCACCACACACACACACACACACACACACACACACACACACACACACACACACACACACACACACACACACACACACACACAGCCCTGCAGACTTGTCTTAAAATGGTATTTCCACTGACTTTTGTATTAAAACGGATAATTAGCGCTTCTGTTAAATTTGATCTTTTAAATAAGTGTTATGTTTTTTTAAAAAAAGGACCCTTTCCACATGGGAACAGCCAAAAGTCCTCATTTATTACAGTATTATCAAGCATATTCAGGTTTTATGATGGTATAATTATATGCATACACACACACTCCGAAGAGTGTAATGGGAACTGAGGAAAAGACTAAGTAAAGCTATGATTAGGCACTTGAGACTTACAGGGTGCACTATCTGCTCAATTCTTACATTAGACACTGTGTGATTAGTACCTGAAGTTTTGCTGGGTAGTAACTTCTTAATTTGAACACTAACATTTTGTCCTAAATGGAAATGACCTATTACAGTGTGGCTCCTCACATCATTAACTTATATTAGAGTAGCCTCTACAAGAATTACCACTCATTTAAACCCTTAAAGACTTGTTTAAATATCCTGCCACTAATTTCTATCTGCGATTCAGCAGCTTTCATGAATTTTAATTTAAAGCCCTGTTCATTTAAGAGCGTTTGGTTTGGAAAGAGAACAAAATTTACATTATTACACGTGACATTTAGTCTCGCAGAGCTGGTCGGTCACAAAAAAAAACAAAAAAAAAAACATTGATTGTACAACCCTAGATCTGATGTAGCTCATATCTGCATTTGCTCTACTTTATATGTTCATGTGTTTATGAGTGGGGGGGGGGGGGGGGGGGGGGATATCACAGTGTGCACATGTGCACATCCACTAGACCACTAGTACACTGCACTCCTTAAATAGCTTTTTTAGACAATGCAAACAAAAAGTAAACTTTGATATTACACTTGTTTCTCAGGTTTTTTCTTCAGAGACAAAAAAAATTCTTGTACATGCATCTTCGACAGGGTTTCTGATGCGCATCATAAGGTCATATAACATATAAGTTTTGCACCTACAATAATTCTCTTGCTTATCTACAACTATAAACAGACTCCGCTTGGAATAAGATCTAATACTGATTAAATCTGCAAGACTGTTCCAGAGTTTAAGGGCAGTATCTGCTTCTATATAAACATGTTATCAGCTCTCTGAATGCCTATTTATTTTACACATTGTAATATAACGCTATGAAATGGGAATTTATCGTCTTCACATAAACTTTAAAATTAAATTTAAAGTTCAGTGCTTACTGTGCTATTTGGAATAATCAAAGTACACAAATTTAATTTGTAATTTTTTGAAGCTCTGTGATGTGAAAGCACCAAAAATTCATAGAATCACAATATGACACAATATCTGATCCTGTGGCCAGTGGTCAAGGACTGTGTACAGTTAGACCTTAAACTTTTATTTATGCAGACTACTGCTCTTCCAGTAATGAATATAGTATACCAGTTCTAACAAAGCAGCTAGTGGAATTTCATACAGTATATAGCACTAAAATAGTGTGAAAATTATTTTGTAAATGAAAATAAAAGTAAAACTGGGTTTCTTGCAAGAGAAAATACAAATTCCTGTTTGAAAATGATTATAAAATAAAAATGTTGTCATCCTAAATTAATTAATTTATGCCAAATTGTGAATGAGCCACTGTTTTGAAAACCCAACAGTGGGATAGCATTGTATCATACTAATACTTATTGGATTGTTATAGGATCAAGGAAAACTCCTTTTGTGTGAGGGCAGTGAGACATTAGCATCCTCTTACCAAACAGAATCATTGATTCTAGTATCTTAAAAGATGTCTTTTTACCTATAAAGAGAAAACAAGCAAAAAACATAATACATATGAACAAATCAATGGGGTTTATGGTAAGACAGCATTAGTGTAAGTGCTCAAGACACATACAGTAGATTTTGTGACAGTTTTTTTTGCTGATTTCAGTTGGTTTTCCTGGTAGATTTAGTCCCGGTGAAACATTTCCATTACTTTACCAGCATTGTGCAGATACAGTTATCTGCATCTTAAAGCATCTTATAAAAGTCATGACAGCATACAATCTAAGCAACTAATTTTTTGTTTTTTCAAGAGCTTAAGAGAATGAAAATGACAACTTTGCGGATCCAGATTTGACCTTTTGGTTATTAGTTCATTACCTCCACCACTGAGCCACTACATCCTTCAAAAATAAAACCAACTGTCCTAATAGTAGCTTAGAACCTCTGTCTAATTTTGTGTGGGTTTGTCCACTAAACTGTTGCAGCACATTGCCTCAGAATTGCTGCACAGTTCCCCATCAGCACTGACATTGTTCTTTCTTGTTAATTTTGTATGTTCTCACTGTGTTTTACATTTACATTTTGTCATTTAATAGATGCTTTTAGCTAAAGCGACTTACAAAGCGAACACAAAGTTGGCATCCCTGGAGTAATTAGGATTAAGGTCTTGCTTAAGGAGCCACATTGGTAACTTCAGTGGACCTGGGATTTGAACCCACAAACTTTAGATTTGTTGTATTTAAGTTTGGATAGGATAGCTAAGGGGCTAGGGTGTAGTGTTAATAATCTGAAGGTCGTGGGTTCAAATCCCAGGTCCACTGCAGTTACCAATGGGTGGGTGCTTGAGCAAGACCCCTAACCTTTTATGCCCCTAACCCTTTTGCAGTGTGAACATCTCTTTGTTCTGATTTCAACCAAGTTCAGTACAAGTCACTGACTCTGGCCCACAGAACCATTTCTGGATCTTCCCCCTCTTACCTTCACTCTATCTTTTCAAAATACACTCTGGTTCGTTCACTTCGCTCCAGTTGATGATTGCCACCTGGCAATTCCACCCCACCGAGGAGCTAATTCTCACTCTGTGGCGTTCACCACTGCAAAATGGTGGAACGATCTTCCCAACTCTGTCCGTAAGTCAGAATCACTCGGCAGTTTTACGAAACTACTGAAGACACATCTTTTTAACAAATACCTGTAGCAGCATCAAATAACAATCAGGTTTAATGATTTTACAGTGTAGCTGGTTTTCTTCATAACTACTGACTTGTGATGTTCTCATTTGTAAATTGCTTTGCATAAAAGTGTCTGCTAAATGACTAAATGAAAATGTAAGTTGGAATAATTGTAAGCTGGTTTGGAAAAAAGCATCTGTTTATTGATCAAATGTTTTGACTGCAAGGGCCTGACTTAGTAAAAAATTATAAGCTAATTATAAGATCCCCTTACCTTCATGGTTCTGATAAATGGGTATATGGATAAAACTATTTTTTATTTTTTTTATTTGCCTGTTTACTCTATTTACTAACACCTCATCTTCTATTGAAATGTTGTTTGAAAACCAAAACCGAAAAACATCTTTTGGACTTTTTGGAGTGTGGATCGAAGGAAATGTAAAAAATGTTGATGCCTAATATCTTGTGACCTGTTAGAGTCACATTATCCCACTTCAACAGCCTCTCAACACATCCTCAAACAGTTTTTAGGGTTCTTTAAAAATACATTCGAATGAATTTTATTTGCTTCCCATGGCTCTTATTATACTCCGGTAGCTGTAATTAATACTTTAAAGAAAAAAAAAGAGACTGGAAATATAAATGAAAATCATAGCTGTTATAGATCATGAGCAAATACATTATAGTGTGGGCAAGGGCAGTCGCTCTATTCATTCTGCGGTAAGAAAGGTGTATGGTCCAAGAACGCAAAGTAAAAGCATCTTAATGGACACTGACCACTGAGGTCAAGTCAGTATACTCTAGTGCTTCACTGAACCTCACGGCAGTGTGGCTGGAATGGACATTGATTGTGCATTACTAATGGCTTCCCTGTTTTTTCCCGCTTTGTCTTCACTCTTAATGTATTTCCTAACTTGTCAACTTTGTTCCTGAATGTTCCGTATATCTACTGAAGTTGTATTCTTCTTAATGCTTTTCTTACCAGTGAAATGCACAAGTGCAATTTAGACTCATGAGCCACAGGCTTTCCTTCCTAATTAAACTAACATTTTCCAGATTTTACTCATTACATGTATTCCTTCAGAACAACATCAGAATCCTGACAAATTAAACTGACGCACGGCTCTCTGAAGTTAACCAGAAATAAGCAGCATGCCTCGAATCTCCTGCATTCATGCTCTAATTTCATTCCATTGGTCCCACCATGCCCTGCCAATAACTTGGTAACCTTCGTGTGAGAATGAACCTTTTAATACACTCAGGAAAGCAGAATTAAAACCAAGGGCAGACATTAGTTGAAATAAGTATTGGCAGGCAGAATGGTGGCGTAGTGTGTCGCCTTTCAGCGAGAAAGTCCTGTGCTTAATTCCTGAACAGATTGGAGGGTTTTTTCTTTGTGAATGTGACATGTTTTCTCTTACAGTCCAATAATAAATCTGGTAAGTAAGAGATATTACATCACCTCTAGGTGTGAGTGTGTGTGTGTGTGTGTGTAAATGTGTTTGAACTGGTGACCCACTCACAGAATTTTCCTTTAATAAATAAGCACTGCAATTAGTATTATTAATAATGAGTTTATAAATTATCAAATTAAATAAATATTTCGTATCTAAGTTATTTATTACTCCTCTTGGGTGGCACGGTGGCTTAGTGGTTAGCATGTTCTCTTCTCAATGCTGGGGATCTAGGTATGAATCCCAATCTGTGCGATTTTCATGTTCTCCCAGAGTACATGTGGGTTTCCGCCGGGTTCTCCGGTTTTCACCCACAGTCCAAAAACATGGATAAAAGGTAAATTGAATGCTCTAAACTGCCCCATATAGAGAGTGTTTGTGTCTGCCTGTGTGAATGAGTGTGTGCCCAGCGATAAATTGACACTCTGTCCTGGGTGTAGCTGCCCAGCGCCTGAAACTTTCTCCCCTGGATGACCCTCCCACGACCCTATTAGAGGATTAAGAGGAAGATAATGAAGGAATGAATAAAGAATTGCAAACCAGATTGGATAATGATCACATTTTGATAATTCTACAGTGTAGCTGTTTTTTCTTTAACTTCTGACTTGTGGTGTTCTCATTTGTAAGTCGCTTTGGATAAAAGCATCTGCTAAATGACTAAATTTAAATGTAAGAAGTGCAAAGCCCCAAGACGGAAAATCAAATCAGAGCCTGGACATGTCAGTCACACATGAAATCATCTTTAATTTGGATGCTTTTAAGTTAGCAGTGAATTATAATTAATACATATTTTCAATTGTTACTATCACATCCTCCATCTTGTTTCCTCCTTAAATAGCCCTATCATGTTGCCACAGACTGTCAGGTCCACAACTCTTTTGTGAAGTGGGCTTGAGCAGTGCCGTTGCCGTTACACCCTGACCCATATCTCATTAATAGAGGACTTCTTCTCAGCATTCCCCCCTCTCAAGTGGACAATGAGTAATGGTTATAGCTATAATCGTAATAGTTATAAGCAACCACATATGAACATGGTTGGAATGAGAAATTTACTCACAAATGTGTATAAGGCTGTTAGGCAACCCCATACTTCTGGACTGTAACTAATTTATATAAACAACTCCTCACAAACATTTTTTTGCACATTTAACAAAGAAATAGACATGGAAATAACATACTGGAAATTTATAACTCAATTTCAACGAAAATTTTTACTTTAGTATTTTTATATTAATAGATTTTATATATATATATATATATATATATATATATATATATATATATATATATATATATATATATATATATAGGCGGCACGGTGGCTTAGTGGTTAGCACGTTCGCCTCTCAGCACTAGGGATTCCCAGTTCGAATCTCCATCTGGGTGGAGTTTCCATGTTCTCCCCGTGTCCGTGTGGGTTTCCTCTTGGTTCTCCGGTTTCCTCCCACAGTCCAAAAACATGGATCAAGTCAACTGAGTTCTCCAAATTGCCCCATATAGAGTGTGTATGCGTGCGTGTCTGTGTGATTGTGATTTTTTTTATTTATTTTTATTTTTTTCTCCCTATTTGCACATCAGTATTATGCCATCCACCAACCCCCATAAGCTCCCTCTTTGTATCATTATTGGAATTTGTGTTATTGTATTTGTCTACATTTTTGTATTGTATTGTATGCACATTGTTTTGTATAAATGTTTAAATGTAAAGTCTACGTATAACGTGAGAGAGAAACGATACTTCAGTTCTAATATACGTCCAAGATCTATAGTGAATTGACAACAAAAAAATAATCTTTATAATAATAACAACACAATAACACATTTACAGAATATAGTCTGGATATGACTGGTTTAAAAAAGCTAAAGTGAATAATCCCTGGTGAATGCTTGTGTGTCTTTAACTTTGAGCAAACAGAACGTAAAGCAAGCATACTCCTGCATAAAGAAGTGTGAGTCTGATTCCACACGGCTGCACACATTCTCTTCTTACACTGTTAGACTAAGAAGCACTTGGGCACACTTCTGCAGTTTGAACTTGGGTTATCAGTTGCCTGGGGTTAAAGTTTGTTTTTCATCTGTTTAGTTTGCTGTGCTAAACCCATTCTTACCAGTACACCATTTCAGGAGGTATAATTGGACTTATTCAAGTTTGGCTTGTTTGCAGAGCCGAAGAGTCTAAAGTCTATAGATAGACGGGTAGGCAGAAATGCAAAGGTGTGGACAACTGAGATAATGTTCAAACAACGTGGATTGTAGGCCAAGGGGTGGGTGTGTGTGTATGCCTGTCTAAGTTGTGTGTGTGTGTGTGTGTGTGTGTGTGTATGTGTGTAGTAAGGATGAAGGGGCCTCTGCCTTGGTTTAGTGTTTAAAGGTCACAGAGCCAGGTCTGCAGTCTGAGGAAGATCAATCCCTCCTTTTCATTCCTCCATACCCCTTTTCTTTGTTCAGGTTTCAAACTCACTGACAACTTCATGGGAAGTAAAAAAAATGACACGGAACAGATAATTATCACGACAATGCGTTTAATCATATGCTCGTGTTTTTTTTTTTGTTGTTGTTGCAAGATTTATGAGTGCTTTCAGGTCTGAAATGTCCTTGTGTCAGAGAAGAAAAAGTTTTCAGAGTATTTAGATGGCACAGTGGTCAAGTGCTGTGGGTCACTACTAAAGGAACCTTTGTTCGTGCGACTGAATCAGAAAATAGAAACGGGGGTATAGGGGGTTTGCTTTCTCTCTTTTTTCACATTAGTGATTCACTGAAGTTGGTTGAGCGTCTGACTGGTGGAGGACGGATACAAGGAGTGTACTGTGATCTTCTTTGCATGTTAATGTCCTTTAAAAAATTCACCCTTGGTCAGTGAGAAGTACAATGGAGTTCTCTGCAACTACATTTCTGGACATCTCTGATCAAAGGCCATGTTATTTTGAGTTTAAAATGTAAAAGAACATCCTCTACAGCAGAACCGAGCCTTTTACAGCCCCTAGGCCATATAGCTCTTTCTGCCAATGGGAAGTTAGAAATCAAATGTAAATAAGTCTACAGCGTTAATTGATTTGGAACACATGCACACATAACTTTAAAAAAGGCAATGCAGTCATATGGCATGCATGGCCTGTGGTGTATGCCACATACATTATAGCTGCATTGCTTACATTTTAAATTAAGTTCAACCTGTTGATTCGGTCGTCCACAAGAGTCCCAATTTCTCAAGTAGCCTCTTGAGAAATTTATTCTCTCGAACCTTTTCTACAGGGAACAAACATTGCACATTTTAATACACAGTTACCTGTTCCTGAAATTAGTTTTCATCTGTTAATTGATTCTCTAAGACACTGCTCCGGATCAGGGTCACAGGAGGTGTTGGTGGCACCCTCAGTACTCTTAGGGTGTTGCCAGGCTGTTGAGGGCTGATACACCCACATACAAATTCAATCGAACATTTGCACCTGAAGGTATTTTATTATAATAATAAAACCCATACAACACTGTATATATATATATATGCCCAGCGATAGATTCTATATATATGCCCAGCGATAGGGTGTATCTGCCCAGCGCCCGAAACGTTCTCCCCTGGATGGGCATGGGGAACCCTAATATAGGATAAAGCGGAAGTGTGTGCATGTTATTTTTGTCGCTAACACAGTGGAAACTTTAAAAAGTTTCTTAGTTAATAACATATGAAAATTGTTTACTTTGGACATGTTTTAAAAATGGCGGCATGGTGGCTTAGTGGTTAGCACGTTTGCCCCTCAGCGCTGGCGACCCAGGTTCTAATCTCAATCTGGGTGGAGTTTCCATGTTCTCCCTGTGTCCATGTGGTTTCCTCTGTGTTCTCCGGTGTCCTCCCACAGTCCAAAAACATAGATTAAAGGTAAATCGAATGCTTTAAATTGCCCCATATAGTCTGTGTGTGTGGGTGTCTTTGTGAGTGAGTTTGTGCACAGTCATTGTTTGGTGCCCTGTCCTGGGATTATCTGCCCAACGCCCAAAAGATAATCACCAAGGATGGGCATGGGTGGGCATGGGACCCCCCCCCTGACCTTTGCAGGATTAAGCAGAAAATAGTGAATGAATGAATGAAGGAATTAATAACCAAATTTAGGGTAAGTTAAGCCACCTTAGTGGTTAACACATTCTTTCTCAGTGCTAGGGATCCAGGTTCGAATCCCTATATGGGTGGAGTTTCCATGTTCTCTCTGTGTCTGCCTAGGTTTTCTCTATGGGTTCTCTGGTTCCCCCCCACCCCAGAGTCTAAAAACATGGATTCAAGGTGAATTAACTGCTCCAAATTGCCCCTATTTAAATTTCCCCTATACAGTGTGTGTCTGTTGGTGTGTGCTCAGTGCCTACATGTTCTCTTCTCATATTTCCCCCTTTGACCATGTATAGGATTAAGTGGTCAAGATGAAATGTTTTAAATACAATACAAATAGAATAACAATTTACAAGTCTATACAATTAAAACTAACTCTATGATATTGTGGGGAATATTTAAAACATTCCAGCAGATAAATGTAAGTATTCCTTTTTTTGAGTAAGAGTTCTTTATTTTGAATATTAATATAACATAATATGATTGATTATGATATGATATATCTCTGGCTTTCCTGTGTTTTCCCATTTTCCAGTCTTTTTCAAGTGACACTGCTGAACCTCTGTTCCTGTTGCTACTGCTCTTGCCCTCCTCATTCCAAGTCACCCCTCTCTTCAAATCCTTGCACACAGACCATCAGCAGAGCCTCCGGCAGGTGCGTCACATTCCTTACTCTAATGACAATACCACTGAAACAATAATATAATATCATATATCATAGCATAGAATTCCAAAGATGTTTAAAAGATCAGTAGTAACCAAATAATGTGTTAAAATGATTCCCTTTGCTCCCTTAACAACACTTACAATTTGAACATTAGAAATGTTGGTATTGTTATCTTGGAATATTCCCATGCCTTTAGAGGGGATAGATACTCATCTGATTTTATTTCATTGTATTTATATATGTTTGTATGTATTTTATTATATAGGGATGAGATTACAGATTTTGCTGTTATGATTATTATGTAAGAAATAATATACGATTAGTATGATTATTATGATTATTATGCAAAAATGAACTTTACCAAATCACAGGAACAATGCACACTTTTCGCATGTTTGTTATTTATTTAACCTTAACATCAAATAACATTTTATTATTGAAAAAAGGCAATGCAGGGCTTTTACTAAATATTAACACAAAATATTAAATGATTTTTGGAAAATCAAAGTGAAAGTAAAATAAATGTGGCCAAGAAACACATTGCTTTTAAAGAAAACGAATAACTAGTCATGACGATGTTAAGACGCTTATAGTTGATATTTTAATCCTCATTAATTGCAGCAATGATTAATTATGCATATATATATATATATATATATATATATATATATATATATATATATATATATATATATATATATATATATAGTATTACAAGTTGAGATGAAGAACCAAACTGGACTCAAACACTTCAGCTGCTATTTGAGTAGCAAGTTTTTTTTTGTGATGGTCATGTTTGAGGTGAATAGGCCTTAAGACAAGAGTGTATGTAAATACAGGTCTGTTTTGTCTAAAGCACTAAGGATATTAGGAGTTTTAAAGGCTGTATTATCTGTTCTGTCCTGGCAGAGTACAGTGTGTTGTGGTTAAGATAGTGGGGATGATCTTAAACCGGCAGACACACACTCACATGCTCCTCTCTTACACAACTTGCTCAGATAAGGCCTTCTGTGGCCACTGCTAACACGTGTCACTCCTGCTCGGCTGAGGAAAGGACATGGGGCTGCCCAGGTTAATTGCTGCTGCAGAGCTGAACTGGCTCGGTCACCTTCGCTATGAGAAAAAACAGGTAATCATAGAGGACAGCTAAAGTTGAGCCACAGAGGCTTTCCGGCCTGGTTGCTAATGGCTGCAGGGGGGAGAGGGAGAGGAACACCATGGCCATGTCTCAGCCAGGGAATGCAGGCTGTGTGTTATGTCTAGTGCACACACTGTTTTGTGTTAAGGTGACCCCTGTGCACTCTGTCTCCAGCCTCAGACTGTTTTGGCACTTGCTCTCCGGTGTATACACACACACACACACACACACACACACACACACACACACACACACACACACACACATATATATATATATATATATATATATATATATATATATATATATATATATATATATATATATATATATATATATATATCATGTACAAAAGCATGTACATGCATGAAGGAAAACACTGGAAATGCACCATGAGCATATTTTGTGTTCAGTAATAAGGCACTGCATCTTCATTTTGTGATTTCAACGTTTCTGGTCTTCTTTGATACGCAGACCTATACTTCAGCCTCTGACCACTCTCGCTCTCTTTCTCCTTGCTCTCTCTCGCTCTAAAGGCTAAAGGCGGTTGAGGTGAGAGGTCAGTCATAGCAGAGCTACAGATTAAGTTTCACATGACTGAACACCTTTGCTTATGCGACCCACTAGAAAGGAAGTGTCTGAAGGAACTTGCATGTCTGAGTCTGGGGGAAGGATTACAGAGCCCCTCCTCCTTCCAAGTCTGCCCCGCACCCCATTAACAAACGCTCATCCCACAAAGACAGCCCCCACCTGGCATGTTTGCTCATCCAAGGGGCATGTTTTAAACTCGGCACGCTACATGATCAAGTTGATCTCCATTCTCTGACACCCTTTCATGTACTACAATATGTCTGGGTCACACAGCTTCTGAATGGAGGACAGGCTTTGAAAAAGTCTGCTAGTGTGAACCATGTCATTTAATTTTGGGAAAAAAAAAGAAATGCTGACAATAATTAGCGTTCTAAATGGTTTCAAAGTCACATATTAAACCAATATGCAAGTAAAAATATAAAAAGATTAGTGGTAACTGCATAAAACAAACGCTCTGACAATATGTAGTTAAACTTTTTACCCTTAACCAACAATAAAAAGTATAAAAAACTATTTTCTGCCACATATGGAAGTGTTTTTGGTAACACTGTCTATGAATCCGGTATTCTTAATTCATTATATAAAAACAGTCAAAAGCTTTATGGAGTTTTCATAATGCTTTAGAACATTTTTCATAAGCCTTTGTTAATATACATAGCTGTTCATGTCATCATAGTCATCAATTTTTATAACAATTTGACATTCAAGTTTTATAACACAAGGCTTTATTAATCAGGCTTTATAACACAAGGTGACATAATGCATTATAATATGAACTTAATTCAACTTTTGAGTCTTAGACATTCTTAAAACAAGATGATGACACTTTACTTAAAGTCTGTAAAGGGCATTTATAAAATTTTATAAATCATCATGTACTACAATGTATGCAGTATAGTTTAAAGAGGTAATTAATGTCAACACTTGCCTGTAAAGAGAGCTTATAAGCTTTTATAAACAGTTATGAGCACTTATAAAGTCATTTTCAGGAGAAGCGCTCATCAAACAAAAACGTTATAAGGCTTTATGTCGCTGGTCTCTATAATAAGTTGATGAGCAATTAAAATTTATAATGCATTATGCCACTTTGTGTTATAAAGCCTTATGGCATGTTCTTATAACACTTTATGTACATCTATTAACAAAGGCTTATGACAAGTATTATAAAGCATTATGAATCCTTTATAAAGCTTTATTAATTTGTTAATAATGCATTATAAATACTGGATTTATTTATCTTTAGGTCTGTCTATCTATCTGTCTGTCCATCTATCTGTCTGCTTGTTTATTGATCTACCTATCTATCTCTTTGTGTGGATCAGATGGATTTTGAAACATGTGGCCCATATTAATGTTTACAAATGAGGGTCACCTGGCAGTTTGCCAGTGCCAGCAGTGGCTCACATCCGTATGCTGTCTGGGTATTTTAACATTGTTGTCATCACTAAAAATAGTGTCCAGCTTCAAATACTGCATTCTTTCCAAAATGTATAAAGATTTGATGTATATGAAACATGTTAAAGAAATATTTCTTTAATTCTCTTAATTCTTTCTGTCACTATTCCTCTCAAGGAATTAAAAAAAAATCTTCATTAAGCCGGCTAAGATTCCAGTGGGAGACACTTTACAAATTTCCTGTGGGTGATTTAATCATTTAACATTTAACCATGTCATAATTAGTAAAAAAATTATGTTTCAATCACTACTTCTTATGTTAAAGAAATGCATATGCTTTATTTTTTAAAAATCAGCTAACACCAATATTCCATTCATGCAAACAAATTGAACTCAGTCACCCTACTAATAAGATGCCGGAAATGTTGGTGATCATTTGTTGGTACTGCCACTTTAAAAAATTCTGCATGTATGTTATTCTACAAGATAGTTTGTGTCATAATGCCTATAATCATGGGCTGAAGTGTAAGGATCTGGAAAACCTCCCCAATGCTAGAAAATAAGCATGCAGTTCAAAGTGAAACACAATCACACATAATGAGTGATCAGACGCAGCACTCAGCTCACACCAGGTGCATTCACAGGCATGACACTCACTAATATCTCCATTTAGCTGTCACTTGGCAATAAGATACTTATTAATAAAATCTAAATTCTTAGTCACACGTCTACTTAGGCAATTAACTGACTGCAGCGCTTTAACATGTTATATTTTTAAACCTATTATTTTAATTTCTAATGAGTTGTACACATACTTGAACAAAGCCCAGTTAGATAAAACTTAAAAAAAAAAAAAAAAAATAATAATGAATAAATAAATATATATATATATATATATATATATATATATATATATATATACATACACTCACCCACACACACACACACACACACACACACACCCACACACACACACACACACACACACACACACACACACACCCAGCATGTCATCTAAACAATCCCTAATGCCTGAGTTGCTATATGTGTTTAAGTATATACACTGTGTAAATATATTGTTAACACAAACTTTAAATAGGCTATGCCTTTGAACTTGTCCAAGGTGGCACATATGCGTGTGTGTGTGTGTGTGTGTGTGTGTGTGTGTGTGTGTGTGTGGGTGTGTGTGCACTCTCTGACCTTAATACTTCTGCTTTGGTGTGCTGTGTTTGGGGTTGTTGATTATATCTTTTGCTGCTCAGAGCCTAGTGAGGAATGCTGGGGGTGGGCACAGGTGTCCATTACTTATCATGCTAAATGGTTCGGGTCAGCGTGGTCAGCATTCCGGAACACTGGAGGGGAGAACCGGAGGGGAGAGAGGGCACCCCAATGCTAAATTCTCCAAGCCCAGATACATCTGCATAGTTTAGCCCTTCCCTCTCTTTACAGCTGACTTTAAAGTATTAGAAAATGTAGGATATTGATTATTTTTGTTTGAAGCGCTGCTCTATTTAATGACGCTGCAGCAGTCCTAATCTTTTTTTTTGTACTGTGACAAATTTTATATTGTAGTTTAGAAATCATTCATTTTTCAATTATTTTATTGTAAACCAACCAACTTTATTTATAAGTACATCCAAAAAATAATAATACACACAGTAAAAAATAAAAAATAATGTATTTAATATTACAAGTAAAGCATCAAAATCTAGGCTGTGCACAAAAATAAATAAATGGATGAATTCATATTTGTTTATTCATTATTATTGTTTTATGATTTTTTTTTTACAAAAGTTACAAACTTTTTCAGGAAACTAAAACATACTAAAATTACTAAAATACATTATTTTTATTTTTTAAATCTAGCCATTAAAGACAGATTATCAGGTTTGATATAACTACAGTGTAGCTGGTTGGTTTAAATGACCGCTGAAGTGTCTGATAAATGACTAAATGTACATCTTATGTATTGTACTTATAACAATGTATTGGACTACTGGCATTGCAATGCAAGTAGCAAATCTACTTCCAATGTGGCCCCTACTGTGGCATTTGATGCTTTGGTTTTGCAAAACTGATTATGAAAGATTCAAACAAACTCATAACTGTACATTAAAAAAGAGGGAAAAACAAATCAGATCAACTTTTCAGATCTGGTAAGATGCACCCAGGACAGGGTAACTATTGCAGGGTACAGACACACACAGACACACACAAGCACACTTTACATGGGGCAATTTAGAGTATTCACTTTATCCATGTCTTAGGACTGTGCATGGAAACTGGAGAACCTGGAGGAAGCCTATGGAGACACGTGGAGAACAAGTAAACTCCACCCAGATTGGGATTCGAACCTGGAACCAGTGCTGAAAGGCGAACATGCTAACCACTAAGCCACTGTACCACCCTCCTAAGTAAAATTATTCATTCATTCATTCATTCATTCATTATCTCCCGCTTTATCCTCTATTAGGGTCACGGTGGGGTTCCCCATGCCCATCCAGGGGAGAACGTTTCGGGCGCTGGGCAGATACACCCAGGACAGGGCGCCAATCCATCTCTGGGCACACACTCACTCATACACACTCCATATGGGGCAATTTGGAGAACTCAATTGACTTGATCCATGTTTTTGGACTGTGGGAGGAAACCGGAGAACCCAGAGGAAACCCACGCGGACACGGGGAGAACATGGAAACTCCACCCAGATGGGGATTCGAACCGGGAATCCCTAGCGCTGAGAGGCGAACGTGCTAACCACTAAGCCACCGTGCCGCCCTAGTAAAATTATTATTATTATTATTATTATTATTATTATTATTATTGTTTATATTGTAATCATTACATGCATGCAGTTTTGGTTAATTCTAATTTAATACATAAATATTGTATTTTTGGCGGCACGGTGGCTTAGTGGTTAGCACGTTTGTCTCTCAGCATTAGGGATTCCCGGTTCAAATCCCCATCTGGGTGGAGTTTCCATGTTCTCCCCATGTCTGCGTGGGTTTCCTCCGGGATCTCCGGTTTCCTCCCACAGTCCAAAAACATGGATCAAGTCAATTGAGTACTCCAAGTTGCCCCATGTGGAGAGTGTGTGTCTGTGTGAGTGAGTGTGTGCCCAGCGATAGATTGGCACCCTGTCCTGTGTGTATCTGCCCAGCGCCCGAAACGTTCTCCCCTGGATGGGCATGGGGAACCCCCCCACGACCCTAATATAGGATTAAGCGGAAGATAATGAATGAATGAATGAATGAATATTGTTTTTTGAATATTTTTATAAAGTGTATTTTGTATTATAAGAACTTACACTGAAAGCCTGTAATTCAGATCTTTTCTGAATGATCCTCCGTTCACGATTTTCTATTTAATAGATAAATAGCGTATATAAATATAAAAAGCTTCCGGTTCTGATGTTTAGTCTGTGCTCTGTTTTATGTAAAGCTGTTACAAATCACTTGCACTTTTAGCATTAGCTTTTTTTCCCCTTTACCTTTCCAGGGTGCAACTTTTACAGTCTCGACACATTTTAATTACTTCTGGGATGACTGCAACATCTCTCGTTTTTATTCCCTCATCCATTTCCTTATCTTTGAGTGCGTTTGTCAGACGGGATCATCATTATGTTTAATGCACAAGCAGTTGTAAGAAAACAGGTTTGGAAATGAAATGTAAAGAATAGAAAAGAAAACAAGAGAAGAGAAGAGAAGTGGAGTGAAGGTTGGTAAGGTATTAGATCTAAAAAAAAAATAGTTCAGTAGTTCAGTGAACCAATAGTTGGTTCAGTAGTTAAGAAAGCTAATTACGTTCTCTAATTTAGTTAAAAAATGTACTTTGTACATAATAAGTACATTTTTGCATAATTGCTGGGTAGACTCGAGCAAAACACATAATGGGTTAACCAAATACGACGGGAAAAAAATGTTCTGTTTTTAGGCCAGAAGAACACTCCTGAAGGTGTTTGTGATGTGTTACCTCTTGGACTCTTCCCCCCAGGCAGACTTTGTACCTGATATTGGCTTTGAGCCCCTGCTCTGCTTATCTTTCTCACGCTTTACCCAGAATCCCAAGCTTGCTCCACACCCTCCAGCCTCCGGCACTGGTCACATGCTTGACCTGCTTGACTGGCCTGGACCACACCCTGCCGCTTCACATACCTGTTCAACTGCTGCTCTAAACTCGAATGAAACGGCAGAAGTCACACACAAAAACGCAGGTTCACACTACATACCATTTAATCTGTCTTTACATGCACACTTTCATGTACCAAACACACACACACGCACAAACACACACAATGAATCGCACACACGATTACACAAAAGCCTTGCAAAGAGTCTTGAAGAGAAGCAATTCTGCTCAGTGTGGTTTATTTGCTTTGTGTGAAAGTGAGCACACAATTGGCCGTCTTCTCAAAAGCCAGTATCACTGCTCCTGTTAAACTCCCATTCCCCAGATTAAAGCCATGGCAAGATTTTTGTTGCGTGAACTTGCACACTGGAAACAATTACCTTAAAATGAAAATATCACAACCCCCTGCCAAGAGCAATGCCAAATAATTAAGGGAAACATGTTTTCATTCTCTAAATCTGTGCAGTTGTCCAATAATCTACATCTCATTTAGTATATATATTGAATGCATGCACCTGAGCTTCAGCGAACTCCTCTGGCCAAAACCATGTAATGAAAATCATTCAATCAAATGTAGCTAATGCTGCCAGACAGAGTGAGCTCAGAGTGCTGAAATTAGCACTTTAGAGAATAAAATTCTACTGTTATTGTGATGCAGTCTATGGTTTAAAGATATTTTTGTGTGAACAAAATAAAAAAGGTTGATTGATATTTATCAGGGTGGCACGGTGGCTTAGCGGTTAGCACGTTCGCCTCTCAGCACTGGTGATCCAGGTTTGAATACCAATCTGGGTGGAGTTTCCAAGTTTCCATGTTCTCTCCGTGTCCACGTGGGGTTCCTCCAGGTTCATGGAATTCAGGTAGCTTGGATGCTCTAAATTGCCCCATATAGAGTGTGTGTGTGTGTGTGTGTGTGTGTGTGTAAGTGATAGATTGGTGCCCTATCCTGGGTATTTCTCCCCTGGATGGGCATAAAGAACCCAACCCAAGGATTAAGCAAAAGATAATGAATGAATGAATAAATGAATGAATGAATGAATATTTATTGGGACAATATCCGGGTTCAAATCCCAAGTTTTCCATGTTCTCCCTGTGTTTGCTAGGTGTTCTCCAGGTTCTCCGGTTTCCTCCCACAATCCAAAAATATGGGTTTATGATGAATTGGCTGCTCTAAATTGCCCCTATATGTTGCCCTATAAGTGTGTAAATAAATAACCCCTATAAGCCCTATAAATTACCCCTATAAGTGTGCTTGTGTGAGTGAGTGTGTGCCCAGCGATGAATTAGCGCCTTTTTCTGGGTGTATCTGACCTGCCCCAAAACGTTCTCCCCTGGATGTGCATGGGGAACACCCCCTATGACCCTAGTAGAGGACTAACCCCTTCAGACCCAACCTCTATTGCGATGGGCATGGCATATTTCTGTCTCCAAACCAATAAATACCCTGTGTTTATTGTTATTTCAGTTTCTGATTGGAACCTGATTATCCAATCACTTTAAGCACGCTAAGAGAGAGTGACAGAGATCAGAGAAGACAAGCACGGCAGAGCTTCTGCAGAGTAAGTACCAATTTTCATTAAAAAATATTAAAAATAAACCAGGGGAGAACATTTTGGGCGCTGGGCAGATACACCCAGGACAGGGTGCCAATCTATCGCTGGGCACACACTCACTCACACAGACACACACGTATACACACTCTATAGGGGGCAATTTGGAGAACTCAATTGACTAGATCCATGTTTTTGAACTGTGGGAAGAAACCGAGGAACCCGGAGGAAACCCACGCAGACACGGGGAGAACATGGAAACTCCACCCAGATTGGGTGGACGTGCGAACCACTAAGCCACCGTGCCGCCGCTCAACAAACATATTTGCTGTAATAATTGAAACTGTTGTAAAAGCTAATATTTTAAGTTATTTTACACATCTTATATCACTAATTGACAGGATTTTCCAATATTTCCTAAATGAAGAGTTATCTGAACTTGACTTCTTAAATTCATGAGATGAAAAGGATGGGACCAAGACTGAGAGATGGTAAGTGTTTTTAATTCTTTGTGGTTTTCATCAATTGAACATCTTCAATGCAAGATCTAAATGGAATGCATCACGCTTCAAGAACATAATGAAATGAGATAATATTCAAAAGATTACATTTCATGTTACTAATACCACTAATAGCACTGCCCTCTGCTCGGCCAAGATTTTCCCAAGTTTGTGATGATGTTTCCTGCAAATGGTGTAAACATAATTTTTTTAACTTTTTAGTGGAGTTTTATGTAAACTAAAAAAACCCAAACATTTATTTAATTACTGACAAGTAATTAACAAGTAATTGCTGAGACAAGGGCGGCACAGTGGCTTAGTGGTTAGCACGTTCGCCTCTTAGCGCTAGGGATTCCTGGTTCAAATCCCAGGGTGGAGTTTCCATGTTCTTCCCCTGTCCATGTGGGTTTCCTCCGGGTTCTCCGGTTTCCTCCCACAGTCCAAAAACATGGATCAAGATCAATTGAATTCTCCAAATTGCCCCATATAGAGTGTATTTGTGTGAGTGAGTGTGCCCAGTGATAGATTGGTGCTCTGTCCTGGGTGTATCTGCCCAGCGCCTGAAACGTTCTCCCCAGGATGGGCATGGGGAACCCCCCCCCCCCCTGCGACCTTAGTAGAGGATAAAGCGGAAGATGATGGATGGAAGTGCTGAGACATCCTAAGCCACTTCTTGGTGATTGTATATAAAGAGTATATAAAACTCCATAGGATCCTAAAGAGTAAGTCTGTCAAATGTCACAATAATCAATGGCTTGCAATGCTGTGGATTTGTATAGTGAACACATCCCCCCCCCACACACACACATATACACACATACACAGACTTTCTAATTTATAGGTTATATTCGTTATTTCACATCACCCAACTTCTCTAAATCGTCTGCTCTTTCAGATCTCCTGTTGGTTTGTTATTAGCCCAACCTTACGGAACAACTTGTTTCCAGAAAGCTATTTAAACAGTTACTGACTAATGAATTTTAAATGATTAAGCATTTTACTTTCACACATTGCCTACACGATAATGTCAGCTGTCCAGTATTTAATCACTGTCTGTGGGCAGCACTACCTCTGTCATCGCACTCTTTCTGTAAGCTTGAGTGTTTGCGATACCTTAAGTTATTATCTGGTGCAATATTTATTCTTTGAGGTGTAATAGTATGTGCTAAAACCAAAATTAATTCCGGTAAGCCCTACACACAGGCTGAGTGTCTGATTCTGATAGAGTGATTGGAACCTCCTGCTGTTCCTTTAAACAGTGAGTGATGCAGACCTTCAGAAGCTAACTTAGTAAAAGCATTTATGAAGCGAAAAATAATAAAGTATAAAAAATCTTTAAAAATCATCACTAAAAAAATATATAAAGTACTTTTATACCTTCTTATTACTGAAGCAAAATAATGGTCATGGATGTCACATAGACCTTCAGACATTTGCAGTTGGACTGCACCTTTCTGGGAGGGCCGCAGTGCATACTGGGAGATGGCAAGGTGATTGGCATATGGGAATGCCGTATAGAGTGAAGGGTCATGGGTGAGTCTAGAGCAGTGGAGGGGGTAGAGAACTGCCACTGCTTCTCTCTGTCCTCCGGGCTTGGGGTTTGAATGTCAGTTTCTCTAATAATGGCATTCGGTGAAAAGGTCAACTCCAGTTGTCTGACCATGAGAGAGAGAGAAAGTGAGAGAGAGAGAGAGAGAGAGAGAGAGAGAGAGAGGTTGTGGTGGTGATGGTGTGGGGGGTTATGCTATGCTGGAGGCGGAAATTGATTGTCTAGTAGAGGGAAAGGAAATGAACAGAAAAAGAAAAATGGGAGGCAAGTGTGCATAGGGAGGGAGGAGACAAGTAAGGGAATGAGAAAGAGCATGAAAAGGCAAGGCCAGAGTAGAGGACTGGAGGACACAGAAGTGTCATGGCCAGCCCAAGATATGCATGTCTGCTTTATAAATTACCATGAGGCTTTATTAGTTTCCTATCTCTCCTTGGAGACAGTTAACATGCCTTACCACATGCACTGAACCTGTGCTAAATAAAACCAAAGAAATCAGCAATGAAAGCCATAAAATTATTCATGTCCTCTACTCATTGGCCCAGTAAGCACCCAGGTGCAGTTAAATGCAAAAAGTAAATTTCCCTAAAAAGCAGATTAGCCCAAACTTTTTCTCATAGGATTTACAGTCATGCAAAAACAATATACATACTATTTTAGAAAAATAGCGGGCGGCATGGTGGCTTAGTGGTTAGCACGTTCTCCTCTCAGCACGAGGGGATCCCGGTTCGAATCCCAATCTGGGTGGAGTTTCCATGTTCTCCCCGTGTCCACGTGGGTTTCCTCCGGGTTCTCCGGTTTCATCCCACAGTCCAAAAACATGGATCAAGTCAATTGAGTCCTCCAAATTGCCCCATATAGAGTGTGTATGTGTGCGTGTCTGTCTGAGTATGTGCCCAGCGATAGATCTGCCCAGCGCCCGGAACATTCTCCCCTGGATGGACATGGGGGGACCCCCCCCCCGGCCCTAATATATGATAAAGCGGAAGATAATGGATGGATGGATTTAGAAAAATAAAATATAAAGGTAGATAAATAAAGACAAATCTGAACCTAGATGTAAAGCATCACATCTGAAGTTCATCTCATGTCATCATTTTCCACTTAATCCTTTACTAGGGTTGCTCCCTCACACAGACACAACACACAAACTATATATATATATATATATATATATATATATATATATATATATACACTGTATATATAGGGGCAATTCAGATAGGGCAATTTAGAGCAGCCAATTTACCTTGAATCTATGTTTTTGGACTGTGGGAGAAAAATGGAGAACCCAGAGAAAACCCATACGTTCATGGGAAGATCATGAAAACTACCTTTATTATGATTTAAACCTGGTTCTCAAGTAATGAGAGGTGAACGTGCTTACCACAATGTCAACTTGTCACAGCACATGACAAACTACAAATAAGGACTAAATGAAGCCCTGCATTCGAACCTTTTTCACAATTTTGCTTCAGTTGTTTGAGGTTTGTGGGCATTTGTTTATGCACAGCCAAAGCATTGTTCAATGTTCCACCACAGGATCAACTGGGTTATGATCTGGACTTTGACTGGGCCATACTTGTTGCCTTTTTGATATTTAATTGTCATTTAATATTGTTGGTATTTTTTGCAATAAACATGACTATTGCAAGGTCTGACTTTAGGGTGAATTTGCTGAGATGTCTGCTTTGCGGAAGCTTCGCATCTGTCTTTAATGCTTTTTGTTTGTAAAATATTGTTGAATGAGGGACTATAAATTATTTTTAAATGATTTTAATATCTCTGCTGATGTCTTCCCTCCATTCTGTTAACACACACCTGGATGCTGCTTCTGTGGTGGTTACATATGATGGTGGTGGTTACATATGATGCTAATGATCAGTAAACAACACTTGCTGCTTTAAATTTGGTCATTTAGCAGACACTTTTACCCAAAGCGACTTACAAAGTGAGTACAGGGGTGGCCACAGCATGCCTGGAGCATGACTGGATTTGAACCCACAACCTTCAGATTGATAGCCTACTTATCTCCTTAGTTTTTATTAGAAGCAGAAAAAAGTACATGTACGTTTTTACACACTGCTTTTGCATTCTGATTTTTTGGTAATTTTTTTGGTAAATGAATAACAACATGAAACTGTTCATCTGTGGTTGTAGTTACTTGGTTTTACAAAATTTAAAGAACTGATTATTTTAATTAGGTCCTGATACCTAAAATCATAGAATGCACAGAGGGTGTCCTTTGTTTCACATAATGATCATCATGATGAGCATACATTTTGTATAATATCACATTTTTGATAATAAACAAAAATCTCAAGCACAAAATTTACTGATAAAAGAAACTGAAGTATCTTGTGCAAGGACAGATACAGCCTTTTAAACCTTTTAACTGTCTTATGTACTTGATTTTTTTTCTCTGCTTTTCATTCATGTCACGCATAATATTGTAAAGCCTCTTTCACACAGCACGTGAGAACATTTTTTTATTGAACACCAAGGCAAAATATTCAGGCAGATTTAACGAAGGGACGAGAATAATTTGTTTTTGAACAAATCAGAAACTGGCTACTGTAATTTTATATTTTGCCTTAAGTTTTTATTGCCCACTATTCACAGATCCTCTTAAACCACTGCAACAAGTTTAAGTTTCTTCAGAACATTTATTGATATAGTTATTTTGATAATTATACATTGTCTAAAAGCAGCTTTACAATGTTCTAAGTCTAAACCCCTAAAGAGCAAGCCGAAGCAACAGTGGCAAGAAAAAAAACTTCCTGTTAAATTGTTTTTTGAGGAAGAAACCTTGGGAGGAACAAGGCTCAGTATGGGACTTGTCGTCCTTGAGAGGCCAGGCAGCATCAAGAGTGAAGGACACCTATTACATCCATATGTTTGGTCATTTAGCAGACGCTTTTATCCAAAGTGAGCACATAAGTGTTAAGGGTCTTGCTCAAGGACCCACATTGGTAACTTCAGTGGACCTGGGATTTGAACCCACAATCTTCAGATTGATAGCCCAACGCCCTACCACTGAGCCACCACTCCCATTCTGACACCCATGTACAGATGAGCTTTAGCACAATTTAACACACTTTCACCAAATCAGTAACTGTACTGTGCTGAAAATCCCCCACCACCCAAACAACCTACCGTTGTTTGCACTCTGGTTGTCCTATGGGGCTTCTAACCATTAGAAAACAGTAATAATATGAAGCAGATGGACTACAGAATGCAATTGTAGAACTACAAAGACTATTTGGCAAAACAGAGTTTCTAATTATGCCTGCAAAAGTCTTCATGACTAACCTTCCAAATAAATGGTGTTACAACCCCCAGCTCAAACACTCTGAAAAGGTCACAGAAACGACTGGTTCTTACAAATTTATTTTCTGAAATATTAAGAAAATCAGAACTTTTCCGAGGAGGCATGGTAATACAATGTTAGCCAAGCTTTTATCCTCTCCCTGCTTCACTACTGCAAAGCATTGCTTGCCAGTCTCCCATCTTGCACAATCAGCCTTCTTCAGCTAATGCCGGACTCTGCAGCTCATCTTGTGTTCAGCCAACTCATGCGAACATGTGCGAACCCTAAGTCCATTGTCTTCTAGTTTCCCCTTACATATAACATAAGAATCTGACACTAGCCTAAAGGACAATCTCTGGATTTGCACCTGTTTACCTATACACTGTTCTTCCATGGTACACCCTAGTTTGTTCACTGTTTTCTAGTGTTGTCTGCAGCCTGATTATTCAACTTCCCCATGGTGCCAGTTCTCCATAAGTTTCACCACTGCTGAATAATGGAATGACTTTTCTAACTCTGTCTGTAATGCAAAGACATTTAGCACTGTTTAAGAAAATCCTCAAGACAAACCATTTTTATCCATATGATAAGAGGAATAGGAGGGTAGTAACTATTCCCGTAATAAAGTGATCTATTTTGCCTGTGCTTGCACACAAAGGAATTTGTCCTTTACTTTCAACCCATCCGTGCAGTAACAGACATATAAAACACACTGGTGAAGTGAGCACACATGCCTGGAGCGGTTGGCAGCCTTGTGTACAATGCCCGGGGAGCAATTGGGGTTAGGTACCTCGCTCAAGGGCACAGCTATAGTACTTAGTGGGACCGGGAATCGAACCTGAGACCTTCAGGTCACAAGGCTGGTTCCTCAACCACAAACCTACAACTGCCATAGGCTAATTATCTTGATTGATAATACTGCAGTTCAGCTGGTTTCTCCTTAATTTCCTGAATTGTATTGTTCAAGCTGAGAGTTGCTTTATATTTATGGGTCTACAAAATGTTATTAAACTATTAAAATGAATAATTAGTGTAGAAACACAATGAGATCCCTAATGAAATGTTTAGTAAGTGTTCAAACTAGTCAGTTCAGTGCATGATGCCTCAGCCATATCTTCAATTTTAATGTTTTCTTGTGATGTAATTCACATGTTTGAGGAAACATCAGTCAAGCATCAGGAGTTCATTTGAATGACCAAAAAATAGCAGCTGTGCCATTTTTTATATATATTTACATAGAATAGTTTGTACAGGTGGGTGTGGTGCCGTTGGATTGTTTAGTTGGTTGGAAAAAAGTTCCTAAGGACAACTTAGACTTGTGGAGATCTACATTTTGTATCGAGGTTTTGACTGTGTTACTAAAACTTTCACTGTGTATGAATGGTACAAAGTAACCAGACAAGAAGCTATAATGTAAAATACAGACAGAGATGTAGAAATTAGCTCTCACCTACAGCCAAAAGAAAAAGTCCTGAAAAGTCCTGACATCACTTTGTTTTCCATCCATCCATCCATCCATCCATTATCTTCCGGTTTGTCCTCTACTAGGGTCGCGGAGGGGTTCCCCATGCCCATGCCCATGCACACACACACACACTCTATATGGGGCAATTTGGAGAACTCAATTGACTTGATCCATGTTTTTGGACTGTGGGAGGAAACCGGAGAACCCGGAGGAAACCCACGCGAACGCGGGGAGAACATGGAAACTCCACCCAGATTGGGATTTGAACCGGGAATCCCTAGCGCTGAGAGGCGAACGTGCTAACCACTAAACCACCGTGCCGCCCTCATTTTGTTTTGATCTGCTTAGAAATAATTGGTAATTAGATATAAACTTTAAGCCCATTTGGACTTAAGGGGGGGTCCCCATGCCCATCCAGGGAATAATATTCTGGGAACCAGGCAGTTGACGCCAATCCATCGCTGGGCACGGATACACACACACATACTATATAGGGGCAATTTAGATAGGGAATCCATGTTTTAGGACTGTGGGAGGAAACTTAATACAGTAAATATGTTAATTATTGAATTGTTATAACCACCATTGATGTTAACAAAAGAAAACATTCTCCATGAAAAAAATACAGACATATTTGGCCCCAAAATGCCCATAATAGGTGTCTTGGAGGAAAGCCTTTTTTTTTTCTCACACAGTAGAAAGCATAATTCATCAGGATAGCCCTGCTGACCACATGTCTAGAAAGGAAATGAATAAGACATAAGAGAGAAGACAGTAAATTTAAGTAAAAACCTGACAAAATGACTAACTCTTCTCTGTCTGTGTTTTACGGACAGGATATTAGACTTGGGGAAATAATTAAACTAACAACTGAGTAGGTCTGGCTAAGCTGTCTCCCTAGGTCCGATATCGATACATTAGCTAAGACAAGCGCAATGCATTTTGCATGGGACTCTCAGTGGATGATTGATCAGGCTATAATTGCAGCCCGCAGTGTTCTTTCGACATTAGCTAGGTCAAGCTGGCAGGCTCGGCTGTCTGGGCGTGGGTCAAAATTATGCCGGAACGGTGGAGTCACCATTACTGCTGAACCACTGTGAAAGTCGCCCATTAATTAGCATACACACTCCCTCAACTCTCTCCCTTACACGTATTAAGCTGAAACTACAGCATTGCCAGAGCTTTGGCCATTCTCTCTAACTGCCAAACATAGGCACGCAGCCATCTACTCATTTAGACAGAGGATGAGAGTCACGAAAACACTGACAGATAAGAGAGTGAGAGCGGAAAAAAAAGATAAATAATCTGCTCTCGTCAGTGACCGGTACTCCTTTTGGTTTCACTGGTTAATTGAATTGGCATGTCAACAAAGCCATTCAGTTACTGAACTGCTTGAATAATTGCACATCACAGCTGTAGCATATTACTTGTTATTTCCTGGAGGCAAGGGAAACTTATGCACAGTGCGAAAACAACAGAGCGAAATTGAATGACTGAGCAAGAGACA
>JAFMOC010000044.1:1420000-1475000 GCA_019802505.1 Corydoras sp. C115
CCAGTTTGGAACATAGAAAAAAAATGAGACCATTTTCATATTTAGAAATTATTCATAAGATTTGAAGTCATGGCATCATTTGCTTTTAGGATGCAAAATGAGATTTTATTATGCGGTTGCTTATGAGTGACTCCCATCCCAGACAGAGGAATGAATGGCTTAATGCCAAGGCCAATTGAGAGGCGCTGTTGAGAGCCAGGGGGAAGATTTTCATAAATTATTCATCATTATACAAAATAATCCTTAGTAGGATTGGGAAGGGGGCTGGGGTGTCAGTTGGAAGCAGGAGTTGGTGGGGTTTTTTTTATCTTTGAGAATGGGGGCATTGGTCTGTGTTTGAGGATTAGGCCTAAATATGTCTTTTATAGTACTCACATCTAAATGGTTCACATGTAATGCATTAAGAACACAGACATTTTGGTGCATAATGTGTGAAATGTTATTGTTAGTTGAAAAGGTTGCAACGTGAGACTGTGGGGAGAGAATGTGTTGACCTGGCTGGGCCGGGTGCACTCTCGCTGGGCCAAGACAGAGATGGAAGTAACCCCCCTTTTCAAATCCAGACTCATATACAGACACAGCCTGAGAGACCAGACACTTCATCATGACCTAGGGTGAGACCCAGACACACCCCATCATACAATCGCATGGACACAGACACACTCATAGAAACACACACCAGGACGCACCCTCGCACACAATCACATATGCACAGACATGCTGGAGGAGGCACTTTCAAAAAAAAGGGAAAACCCCAAACCCTCCCGCTGCCACTAGCTTGAGTTCTTGAGTTGGAGGCCAGCTGATAGAAAGACCGACCTAGACGAGGTCACTGACTGAAGTCACTTTAAGAATGCATCTTCTTGAGGTGAAATGGGAAAGTAGAGTCCTCCAGACCGTTCAACCATCCTGTTTGTCCCCCAAGGACACGGCAGAAAAGTTTGTCTTATTAACACTGCAATTTAATTCAATTTAGAGCCATCTGCCACTGCAAATATGCACACCAACACTGTGCTGTCTCTCATCCCCTGACAGGTCCCTGAGTAGAGACCCAAAAATGATATCTTAAATGTCCTTCAGCTTTGACTTAGGAGCTAATGGACTATAACTCATCAACGCTGTCTACTTTGGTAAAAAAAAAAAAAAAAAAAAAAAAAAAAAAAAAAGAAAAGAAAAGAAAAAAAAGTTTCACAATGGTTTGTCTAAGTGGACTGTTTGAGGACAAAGGCATGAGGGGGGGGCTTCCTCCAGGATTTATGTGCGGTATAACTTCTGAAAAAAAGAGTTTGCTGAGGCAGAATCATATCTATTTTACAACCCTGTCAGCATATTCATGCTCTTCATGAAATATATATTTTGAAATCATGCCCCTTGGTTTATAGGACAACAATAAAAAAGGCCCCATTAAATCCAGGTGCAGCTCAGTGAGAAGATTGCCTTCTAGGTCTGTCAGTAGTCACCGCTAGCGAAAGTCTCTGAATTGTCTAAAACTGAGCTCTTCACTTATTTTGCTTTGGACTGCGGTCAAGCCATCTGGTTTTCTGCTCCTTTTTGACATCTACTGAAAATGTAGACTTTTGGAACAATGGTCATTTGGCCTTGTGTCGGACAATTTACTGCCATTACCTGTCTTGCAGAGTTATAATTTCAGTTCTTATTCAGACAAAAATGTGGCCAATCAGCCGTCCCCCGTTGGCTCACCTTCTTCTAACTAGGAGCAAATGGCCTTAGAGAATCAGGAGCTCAGTCGGCCTGCTAAAGGGCTCTTGATTTATGAAATTACTGCAAACATGATTGAGGTAGTGGTGATGATTATTGTAATAATACAGCTGCTTGATGAAACAGAGGCAGCTCTGAAGCAAGCATACCTAATGAGGACTTGTAGAATAGGGAGGCCTAATGTGCAAAGTGTTTAACATGAGAATGAACGATTCCCTACCCCTGTCTCCCCCTCACTGCGATGGAGCTGAGCCCATCCTGGACGCTATTGCTCCAGCTGACCACCCTGCATAAATCTGCTAGACTGGATGGGCTAATGTGGGAAATCTTGCCGTTCTTCCATTAGCATACCCTACTACAACACCGCAATACATAACCTACCACACCGTTCAACTACATGTACTAATATTAACCAAATGACCAATTTATTCCGACACCAGTAACTGCCACAGACACACCACCCTTTGTTATTAATTTATATCCAATATATATATATATATATATATATATATATATATATATATATATATATATATATATATATATATATATTAACTTAAAAGATACTTTTAGTTATAAAGAGCACATAGGAAACCAACATAAGAAATTATTTTATGTACACAACAATGATGCTTCTTACAATAGACCATGCAATGCCTAAAACCACTTTGATATATAAGATTCAAAATTTAAATGCCCCCTAGAGAAGCTTTCCAGACTGGTTTTGCCCCATCACTAGAGCTTCAGTCTGGATCTCCCCCCATTCTGGCTGGCTGAGCCAGCAATGTGTGTTAAGTGCTGTTGAATACTAGTGACCTTTAATAAAGAAGGGGATCCTGAGACTTCGTTCCCAGACACGCACTGACCTTTCAAACCAGACGAGGGGCCAGTGCGGGGGGGCGTGAGGGGCCTTTCGGGGGGGGGGGGGGGGGGATCTTCTGGGTTCACACTGTGGACTGTAAACCGGCCAGTTCTCGTTGTCCTGCTGGGTGTCTTGCCCTGCCAGAGTCCTCTTTTTTTTTTAGCCCTGCCTTCTTTTTACTTCCTTCTTTTTTTTATTGTGTCAGAGACAGCATTGCGTATGCAAAGAGGCCCAGGCTGCCAAGCCTGAACCTTTGCAAATCAATTTGTCTGTGAAGGCGAGGTTTGAAGAAGGACATAAAATGTACCCAACATCCTTTGACATTACATCACACGTTTGATGACGCACACAGACACGCATATCTATCTATCTATCTATTTATATATAGCTATATATATTACTATCCATTCCAACTGTTTTGTCATGTTAGTCCTCTTTTCTAATTCTTTAATGGTCAGGACCCTGAGGAGACCAGCACAGAACAGGCGTTATTTGGGCGTTGCTTGATGTTCACATGTTGGTGGTTGTGTATGTGAAGTATGTCTTGCACTGGTTTAAGTATATCAGACGCATCAGAGCTGTGACCGCTCACTGTGCACTCCATTAGACAGACCTGCTTCACTTTGTAGTTGTAAAATCAGGCAGCAATTGTCACTGTAGTGTGCCAAACACAACACATACTAACCCGACACCACATCATTGTTACTGCAGCGCTAGGGATCATTCAACACTCAAATAATATCTGCTTTGTATTGGTCCTGATCATTAGAGAACAGAGTAAAGGGACTGCTATAATGTGCAGTGAAACAGTTTGTGATTGGAGAACTATAAAGTCCATTTTTATGGTAAGAGGACTTCATTAAATGGAAAATGAGGTAGTGGAGGACGTGAATCCTTAAGGTGTACACATCTGTTTTAAACATGTTAACCACTAAGCCACTGTGCCGCCCCTATAGGTTATTATATATAGATAATTATAGAATAAATGACACTTTAGTTACATTGGTTAAGGGTAGATTAAGGCATTTGGTTCTGTAAGTAAACACTTGTATTTATTCATTAATTTATTATCTTTTGCTTTAGGGTCGCAAAAGGGTTCCCCTATGCCCATTCAGCGGAGAACGTTTTGAGTGCTGGGCAGATACACCCATGACAGGGCACCAATCTGTCGCTGGGCACACACACACACACACACACACACACACACACACACACACACACACACACACACTATATGGGGCAATTTAGAGCATTTCATTTACATTGAATCCATGTTTTTGGACTGTGGGAGAAAGTTGCAGGACACTCATGGGGACTTGGGAAGAACATGGAAACTCCACCCAGATTGGGATTCGAACCTGGATCATAAGCGCTGAGAAGTAAATGTGCGAACCACCAAGCCACGATGCCGCCACCTATAAGTTATTATATATAGATAATTATAAAATAAAAGGCACTTTAGTTACTTTGGTAAAAGGTAGAGTAAGGCCTCTGGTTCTGTAATTAAACTTGTATTTATATTTTATACAGTATTAAATATTATTGTAATAGACTTTTGTATTAAAGTTTTTTGGTTTAATTAAATTGTGCATTTTCATATATTTTCTGAGGGAGGTTTGAAAGATAAGGGGGATATGCACCCAAACTATGTAACTATATATTCATTGTTTTTTGTGTCTCTAAGATTGTGTACTTGTGCTTTGTTATTGACTACTCACTTGTTTGTTATGATGTAAATAACCGTGAACCTTCATTCATGCTTCCCTCTCTGACCTGCCCTCGGTCCTGCTGTCAGCCCAAGGACAATCATATGCCCAGGTTTATTTTAAAAAATCAAACCTATTGATTTAGGTGGAAAAAAAACATAATAATAACATCTTTCATCTGTCTGCACCGGCTCATCATGCTTGGAAATTTGGCCTAGCCTCCTCACCAGAGCTGGTGGTTCAGTTAATTGCTGGCATGACAATTGAAAGGGAAAAAAGAAGAAAATCTTGGAGAGTATTGATCACCTACGGTCTTCTATTTCATCAAACACCCCCCACTATTCTGATTTGGCCTACATCCCCCCAATTTACACCCTTAATTTAGATTTCTGCTTTTGTGTGGGACGTGTGTGTGTGTGTCTGTGTGTGTGTGTGTGTGTGTGTGTGTGTGTGTATACAAGTATGTTTCATTCCTGATCAATATCTGTCCCTTTGTGAGGCCCTGTCTAGCCAGTTTCCTCCTGCTCCTCTGGGTCTAATGAGTGGCCTTGACCGTGGAGGGACGGGGCAGACAGCCAGCATCAGATCCATGCCTGAGACACGAAGAGACAGCCCCATGACCTTAGGCCCCATCAGCTGCAGACTCAATCAATCAGCTTTGCTACACACACACACACACACACACACAATACTGCAACTATAGTGACCTATGGATTGCATAGCCTTTGTGTCACCATCAGCACAAAGGTGAGAACTGCCACATCAGTTTTTTTTTTGTAAAGCTTAACATTTAAAAACCCTTTATGAGTGACGTGCGTCCATATAGTTTCGTCCACTGCTCTGATTTTTTTTTTTTAACTTGACTCAAAACTAAAGTCACAGTGAACACTGAACAAGCAAGTTCAAGTTGAACAAAATATCACAACAGTCATTTTATTTCCTGTTAGTAAACCCAATTTAATCTAACACACAATTTCCTTCAATCGAGCTCTGTGTCCTGACTTGACTTGATGGTGTATCTCATAAGCCAGTGGATTAACACTCACACTCCGCCCCACAATTCCAGCCTTTGCCAGAGTCATCCAGTATTGCATTTCTAATCAGACAGTGGGAAAAGGAAGAGAAGAGGGAAAAGAATGTCTAATTGAAGCTGGGGATTTCTCCTGATCTGTGCCCAGGCTGCCTGTACTTACAGCTCTGTTGACTTGCCCCTCATTTCCATGCCTTTATCTGAGTGCAGAGACAGGAACTCACCAGAGGTTGTTCTTACTGCTCTTTTTTTTTTTTTTTTTACTTCTGTGGTGCATTTTATTTTACTCTAGTCCCCTTGTGCACATGGTTCTGACCATTAGCTGCAGTTATACAACGTTTTCGTTTAACTTGTTTATCCATCCATCCATCCATCCATCCATTATCTTCCGCTTTATCCTCTATTAGGGTCGCGGGGGGGTTCCCCATGCCCATCCAGGGGAGAACGTTTCGGGCGCTGGGCAGATACACCCAGGACAGGGCGCCAATCTATCGCTGGGCACTCACTCACACAGACACATACACATATGGAGCAATTTGGAGAACTCAATTGACTTGATCCATGTTTTTGGACTGTGGGAGGAAACCGGAGAACCCAGAGGAAACCCACACGGACACGGTGAGAACATGGAAACTCCACCCAGATTGGGATTCCAACCGGGAATCCCTAGTGCTGAGAGGCAAACGTGCTAACCACTAAGCCACCGTGCCGCCCCTTAACTTGTTTAATGTGTGCAAAACAGTATGTACTGTGTGCAAACGTTTTATTCATTCATTATCTACCTCCCACTCCTCTACTAGGGTCGTGGGGCAGTTCCTTATGCCCATCCAGGGGAGAGCGTTTCGGGCACTGGGCAGAAAGACAGGGCGCCAATCTATCTCTGGGTACATGCACACACACAGAAATATACTATATAGGGGCAATATAGAGCATTCAATTTACCTTGAATCCATGTTTTTGGAATGTGGGGGGAGATGGGGCGAATATGAAATCTCCACCCAGATTGGGATTCCAAACCTGGAACCCCAGCGCTGAGAAGCAATCTTTTTTCCTTTTTTTTGTGGATGTGGAGCTACTCGGTAGTTTCATCTACCATAAGGTAGACTTAATCATCTACTAGTGTCATGGGGTTCCCCATGCCCATTCAGGAGAGAACATTTCGAATGCTGGGCAAATACACCCAGGACAGGGCACCAATCTATTGCTGGGCACTCACACACATGCACACACAAACACATTCTATATGGGGCAATTTAGAGCATTTCATTTACATTGATCCATGTTTTTGGACTGTGGGAGAAAACCAGAGAACCCAGAGGACGGGAGAACATGGAAACTCCAGCCAGATTGGGATTCGAAACTGAATCCTCAGTGCTGAGAGGCCACCGTGCTAACCATTAAGCCACCGTGCCACCCTAAGACATTAATGAGCTTATCAATATTATTTGCCAGCTTGTTTTCAGATATTGTCCGGCTGTTTAAGACCATGTTGCTGATTTTGTTTTAAACTATCGGCTGCATCTCAGTTTGCATGCAAAGTTCTCTTCGCGCCTCAAAATAATACTAATAATAAAACTGCGGGTCATACTTTTGCAGTACAGAACAATAGTGCACATTTAATAGTTTACAATTCACTATTTTACTTGAGGTGTTTATTCCTCTTATGGCATTCAAAACACTGTGTACTAGATATAGTATATGATCCTATAGTTAATAGTTAAGGTTCATGGTGGTGATGGAAAACCAAATTAGGATGTGTTTCTGTTTAGATTATTTAATTAGTTCATTAGAAAAGCCTGTTGATGAGTCAGCATTGCATGAGGAGCGGAGTAAGAACAGTGCAAGGGAAAGTAAGAGCAAAAGAAAGGAGGGCATTAAAAGGAAAGGAATGGTCATTTTTAAGAAGTGTGGTGAAGTGCGGAAGGTCAGCCGGTCCTCTCAGATAAGACATTTCATGGAACTCTGAGGGTTAGCCGTTTGTAACTTCTTTTTTCTTTCCTTCACCATTTCCTTCAGCGCACTTACTCAAGAGGCCATGGTCAGCACATGACTGGGCGATAAGGAAATAAGGGCCTAGTTCAGTGGCCCTGATAAGACCGCGTGAGGGGCCGCATAGAGAAGAAAAGGGAAGAGAGGTGCGGGCGGAATAAACAATGAGGTGCATTGGGCTCTGTTAAAGAGATTAATTGTGGCAGTGACACCTTTGCTACTGACAAGCACAAGGCAAGAACGTTTCCCTCAGTGGGAAAAAGGGAACCATCCAGGAGTCTGGGTGCCCTGGGAACAGATGTTGCCACTTGGCAGACTTTCAAGCCTTTTAATGAAGGTTAAAACTCACATATCAAAAGACCCTGAAGGCAGCTTAACAAGTCTTCGAAAGGTCTTGGGGATTAAAAAAATGAATATTCATTATGAACTTAAATTGATTGATTCACGATGAAGGTTCTCCGTAATGTAGTTCTGAAAATTTATTTTGAAAGCTTTTTTGCAAATTTTTGTTACCTTTTTTTCAGTTAGCCGCTCAACATCTTGCTTCATTCTATGAAAAAGGCTTAATCAGCAGTTGCGCTCAAGATAAAAGCAAAGCTGGGTAAATGGAAAATGATGTGACCACATGACAAAAGAACTTTAGTTGTGGCAGGAAACTCAATCTGTATTTTCATCATGTCATCAGTCAGCTAGTAAAGGTTCCAGTTCCAGTGCAAAAGCTATACCTGTTCAGGCCTGGCAACAATGCAAGTTCATAATGAATGAAATCTTTTGCAACGTCATGCTTATAGACTTTTAATAGATTGTTCAAAGTTAGGCCATGGATAATAAGCAGTAAGATGCACAAAAGCAGTTATTACATTGAATTAAATGTCAAACAAGTCAACTCAAAGAAGACCTTCAAAAGACATGCAGCTGCTATAAATGCATATATAGTATTTGGCAAAAGTCGTAGATATTTAAAAACATCAGGTAAAAACTATTTATCCTACATTCATATTACATTTCCATTACATTCGGTCATTTAGCAGATGCTTTTATCCAAAGCAACTTACAAATAAGAAAAACACAAGTCAGAAGTTAAGGAAAAACCAGCGACTCTGTCTGTAAGGCCTTCACTTCATCTTTAAGAAACAACTCAAAACACATCTCTTTCACAAACACCTGATGTCTTTTGAGTTGTTTCCTAAAGATGAAGTGAAGGCCTTACAGACAGAGTTGGGAAGATGGTTCCACCATTTAGCAGTGCTGAACAATACAGAGTAAGAATTAGTACCACGGTGATGTTGAATCACCAGGTGACATTCATTTCTAGAGTGAAGTGAAAGGGTTGGAGTGTATTTTGGAAATATAGAGTGAAGGTAAGAGGAGGCAGATCCAGAGATTGTCCTGTAGGTCAGAGGTAGTGTCTTGTATTGAATGCAGCAGCTACAGGGAGCCAATGGAGAGAGAGGAGTAATGGAGTGACATGAGTTAACTTGGGCTGGTTAAACACAAGTCAGGCTGCAGAGTTTTCAATAAGTTTTTAACTCATAAAATTGTGTTATCAGGGAGTATTTTGTTGTTAAAAATCAAATCAAATTTTATTAGTCACATGCGTAGTTATACACGGTACAGCCAGCAGTGAAATACTTTTCTGACATTCATTCATTCATCTTCCACTTTATCCTATATTAGGGTCGCAGTGGGGCTCCCCATGCCCATCCAGGGGAGAACGCCCTGGGCGCCAGGCAGACACACCCAGGACAGGGCGCCAATCCATCGCTGGGCACACACTCATTTACACAGACACGCACGCATACACAATCTATATGGGGCAATTTGGAGAACTCAATTGACTTGATCCATGTTTTTGGACTGTGGGAGGAAACCAGAGAACCCGGAGGAAACACACGCAGACACGGGGAGAACATGGAAACTCCTCCCAAATGGGGATTCGAACCGGGAATCCTTAGCGCCGAGAGGCAAACTAAGCCACCGTGCCGCCACTTTTCTGACATCTCTACATAAAGTAAAAAAATTTGGATTTGCAAAAAGTTTGGATTTACAAAAGGATGAAGTAAATAAAATAAAATAAAATAAAATAAAATAAAATAAAATGTAAAATAACATATAAAATATAAAATAACATAAAACATAAAATAAAATAAAATAAAAGGGAGTGAAAGCAGGTCTGGGGATACAAGGGCATTATGACATTATGTTCTTCAAAAGCTTTACTTTTATATCAGGTCAATATCTAACACATATCTCATCTTAGCGGCACGGTGGCTTAGTGGTTAGCACGTTCGCCTCTCAGCGCTAGGGATTCCCGGTTCGAATCCCCATCTGGGTGGAGTTTCCATGTTCTCCCCGTGCCTGCGTGGGTTTCCTCTGGGTTCTCCGGTTTACTCCCACAGTCCAAAAACATGGATCAAGTTAATTGAATTCTCAAAATTGCCCCATATAGAGTGTGTCTGTGTGAGTGAGTGTGTGCCCAGCGATGGATTGGCACCCTGTCCTGGGTCTATCTGCCCAGTGCCCGAAACGTTCTCCCCTGGATGGGCATGGGGAACCCCACCGCGACCCTAATAGAGGATAAAGCGGGAGATAATGAATGAATGAATAAAATATAATAAAATAAAAAATTAAATAAAAAAATAAAATAAAATAGAATAAAATTAAATAAAAAATAAAATAAAATTAAAACAAAAAAAACAAAAATTTTTTTTTTACAATGTGCAAGAGTAGATTGAAGTTTGGTTTGAAAAATCAACAAGTTAGATGAGGGTGGCATGGTGGTCCAGCTCTCAGTGCTGGGGATTTAGGTTCAAATCCTGATCTGGGTGGTTTCCATGTTCTCCCCTTCTGGGTTTCCTCTGGGTTCTCCAGTTTTCTCCCACAGTTCAAAAACATGGAGTCAAGATAAATTGGCAGCCCTAGATGCGCATGGGGAACCCTAGTCCCTAGTACTAGATTAGGCTAAAGTGATAAAAAAGTTAGATGAGAAGTTATGTAATGTGGGGCTTCCAACTGAAGAAGCCTGCAAACAGTTAAATTAATAAATGGATATGTGGAGTCGCTACTTGCTCTATAAAGGCTATTATTTATTTATCATTTATTTATTCACTGAGAAAATAACTGATTCCTGTCTCCAAAAAGCAGCTTTGCAACTCTGCATCCAGCATTCCTCTCACTGACAATTATTTTTAAGAAGAATAATCCAGGTTCAAATTAAAGGTCACCTTTTCTTATTTAGCCAGTGTCCAGTTTTAGTTTTTTCTTAAAAAAACAGCTTATTTTTGTACTTTTTTGTTTGACTTTGACCTAAATGTTCCAGCCTCTTTTCTTTTGTTAGTTTTAGTTGAAATCAGTTCTCATTTACTTTATTTACTATAGTCTCATATATTACTATATATTTAAAATAATAATAATAATAATAATAATAATAATAATAATAGTAATAATAATAATAATTATTATAATAATAATCCATCTATTATCTTCCACTTTATCCTCTACTAGGGTCGCGGGGGGGGGGGGGTCCCCTTGCCCATCCAGGGGAGAACATTTCGGGCGCTGGGCAAATAAACCCAGGACAGGGTGCCAATATATCACTGAATACACTCACTCACACAAACACACTCTATATGGGGCAATTTGGAGAATTCAATTGACTTTGATCCATGTTTTTGGACTGTGGGAGGAAACCGGAAAACAAGGAGGAATCCCACATGGACACGGGGAGATTATGGAAACTCCACCCAGATTGGGATTCAAACCGGGAATCCCCAGTACTGAGAGGAGAACATGCTAACCACTAATCCACTGTGCCGCCCTTAATAATAATAATAATAATAATAATAATAATAATAATAATAATAATAATTATAATATTATTATTATTATTATTATTATTATTAATAATAATAATAATAATTATTATTATTATTATTATTATTATTATTATTTATTTTAGGGTGGCACGGTGGCTTAGTGGTTAGCATGGGTGTTATGGATGTATCTGCCCAATGCCCGAGACGTTCTCCCCTGGCTGGGCATGGGGAATCCCACCGCGACCCTAATAGAGGATAAAGCAAAAGATAATGAATGAATGAATTAATTATTATTATTATTATTTTTTAAATGGGCGGCATGGTGGCTTAGTGGTTAGCACATTTGCCTCTCAGCGGATCCAGCTTCGAATTCCAATCTAGGAGTTTCCATGTTCTCCCCTGGATGTCCACGTGTGTAACCGCCAGTTTCTCTAGTTTTGTCTCACAGTCCAAAAACATTGATTCAAGATAAATTGAATGCTCCAAATTGCCCCATAAAAAGTATGTTTGTTTATGTGTCTGTGTAAGTGAATGTGCCCTGTCCTGGGTGTATCTGCCCAGTGCCCCGAGTTCTCCAATAGATGGTAATGAGGGAACCCCCCCCCACACACACACACACACACAACCTTAGTAGAGGATTAAGCAGAAGATAATAATATATACATTGTATATATGTGTATATTTTGTGCGACTTAACTTTAAGACCTGCTTTCAATAAAACAAAAAAAAATCTATTAAAACATCCATGTATAAATAAAAGCATGATCGGAGCACAAAGAAGGACTTATGTGATTGAACTTATGTGATTCAGCCTCTGCACTATTCTTTGACCTCTTGAAACACTTTGCCTTCATTTAATAGTATGGAAGTTGGTCTAAGAGTAGACTATTTATTTTTCCTTCGCAGGCATGTGAGAGCACGAGTTTGAGAGCTTTGTGCTCAGGGGGATGGTGTGGATGTAGTTGTGTGGGTACGTGTGTGTGTGTGTGTGTGTGTGTGTGTGTGTGTGTGTGAGTGAGAACCCCTAGCCAAGAGGCTGGCTGTTTGATGGAACCACTGGTCCTTATTTCCTTCCTTCCCTTTTCTAGAGGAGCCTGCATGGTTGCACTCTCCCCACCCCCAGTACCATGTATTCCCACTGTTAGTACCTGCTAGGGGCCCACTTGCGGGTAAACACTGCTTTTGACACTTCATTGAACATGGTGGTTGGTGCAAGGTGCTCTAGTTCCTAATTCTGAGAAAAGAAAGCACATGTGTCACGAAGTAAATGTCCTAAAATTAACCACAGGCCCTCAACACGTCCACCCGCTTGGTATCAAATGCAAAAGAACCCTCAGATTAATTTCACAGCTTCCTTTTTGAAAAAAAGGTCATGTTTCACAAGAAGTGGGTTGACCTTAATATCTATGTGAAGAGCCTCAAAAAAGGTCTCCTTTGACTTTGTAACATTTTGAAATCGTCTGTAAGTAAACCCCCCCATCTGATAAGATCTGAGTACGAGCAGCATGAAACCCAATCTCCTGGGCTTTGGGTGCAGCAGGCACATTTTGGGTCAGAACACGCTATCACGTTGCCAATCAGCTTTCTACATGAGATTGTTCACTGCATTTAGAATGGCTAATTAAATAAAATATGACATTATGCAAATTGTTTCTTTGCCATATGGCCTTGGGCCTGAGCAAGTTCGATATTAGCTGAACCCTGTGGGTATCACTGAGCGAGTACAAATGACTTGCAACAGAAGTGACCGATCCACATACATTGATCAAGTTAACAAAATGAGGGCAAAAGTTTCATTTTCTATCTATCTATCTATCTATCTATCTATCTATCTATCTATCTATCTATCTATCTATCTATCTATCTATGCATGTTCTAGTTTTAAAGTCACAGACTACAACATTTTTTTTATTTTTCCAACTTAAAAACAGTTTTCAGTTAAATAGAACCCTTTCAGTGATGAGCTGACCACAGACCAGGTACTATGGTACATGGATCAAACATCATTAAGTCATTAATTTCCACAAAACCATCTACCACCATCCAGTAGGCAGTATTCTGTTCTGTGATTAGTGATTAGTAAAAATCATGTCTGATTTTATATATATATATATATATATATATATATATATATATATATTATATATATATATTCAGCGACATGGTGGCTTAGTGGTTAGCACGTTTGCCTCTCAGTGCTAGGGATTGTGTGAGCTAGGGGTGTGTGTGAGTGAGTGTGCCCAGCGATGAACTAGCACCCTGTCCTGGGTGTATCTGCCCAGCACCTGAAACGTTCTCCCCTAGATAATGGATATCTATATATAAATACATAATAAATACATAATATAGAAATATATAAGGTGGGACAGTGGCTTAGTGGTTAGCACATTTGCCTCTCAGCACTAGGGATTCCCGGTTCGAATCCCAATCTGGGTGGAGTTTTCATGTTCTCCCCGTGTCCGCGTGGGTTTCCTCCGGGTTCTCCGGTTTCCTCCCACAGTCCAAAAACATGGATCAAGTCAATTGAGTTCTCCAAATCGCCCCATATAGAGTTTGTATGTGTGAGTGAGTGTGCCCAGTGATAGATTGGCGCCCTGTCCTGGGTGTATCTGCCCAGCGCCCGAGACGTTCTCCCCGCGACCCTAATAGAGGATAAAGCGGGAGATAATGGATGTACAATATATATATATATATATATATATATATATATATATATATATATATATATATATATATATATATATATACACACACAATACACAGACTAACACATTACCAGCACACCCGTGTCACTGCAGTTCTAAGCATGATCCACCACAGAAATAGTGTACCTGATCTTTGTACTGAGGGGGTCCTTACCAGATTACAAAAAAAAATTATGAATATGTAATTATATTCGGTAAATAAGGTAAGAACTTATATATATACTTTTTATTTTTAAAGAATAGGTGCCATACCTCCACAGGTGTTTAAATACCCCTACAGACATCTAGGTGCCTGTTTATTTTAGCCCCAAACAAACATGTCAGGCAGTGGGGTCCCACCGTGTGTCAAAAAGCCCTGTTTTGTGCAGAGTTCATCTTGTAATCTGCTTTTTAGAATGGCCTCTGAACACTACGCTTGTCCCTTATCTGGCACCCCACCACTCTTCCAGCCCCTGGTTACACTCCCACACTGCTTCTTCTCTCTCTCTCCCACCCACTCTCTCTCTCTGGTGTGTTTCTGTTAACTTGCAAGAAAGCATAGGCTGATAAGATGTGGTACATATAGCTGCGTATCATTGCCATCCAAAGAACCTTTACTCCTGTACTTACGAAGAAAGAGCAAAAGAATAAGAGCGAGAGAGAGGGTGAGAGGAAGAGAGGCAGTGACAGAGAGGCAGAGAAAGAGAGGGGATTGTTAATAAGAAAACAAACACCCTTCAACCTCATCCTGTCCTCCACACTCTGTGGTTCAGCGTCCATCATCCTGAAAGACCGCAATCTTTGAATGGGTACCATTTTCTCTTTTTCATCTCTACATGCAATGCATTCACCTACATATCAAATTCATCATGCGAGAATAAATTACACTGCTCCCTCCTCCCCCCTTCAGCCACAGTCATACCCAGAGGGAAAAAGTGTTGTCAGCTTGGTAGCCCCACATCTGGGGCCTCCTGCTGGGCTTGGTCGGACCCTCTGTCCGATCCCTCCCCCAGTCCTGCTCTCTCAGCCACTGTGCCACCAAGACAGGCATTATCATCTTCCACAGCCAGCTCTGAAGTGGAGCCTGGCACCCTCCACCTCCTTCTTGCCAAAGTCCCTTTCATTTAAATGAGATTAAATACAAATGTGGAGTGGGGGCACAGACTGACTGGTTGGGGAGTTGAAGTGATGTTTCAGAGCACTAATCTATTAAATGGCCAGACTCTAAAAAAATGGCGAAGGGGAGCAGGCTGAAGAGATGCCGGAATGCTGATGGCTCATCCTTCAGTGGCTGCATCCGGCACAATTGCTGGATATTGATCCCACGCTGTTAGGCGGAAAAAAAGCGATTGATCTAAAGTCATAGGAAAACATCTTAAGAGGAGCTGAGAACTGACAGGATGAGTAAAAGCACTTAATTTGGTTCTTCCAGATATATTCTATATGGCAAAATGTTAATATTAATTGATCAAATTCAGGGGTTTCACATGTGTTTAAAAGTTAGTTTTCATGCATGGTTTTAAATTTGAGTAAGTGGGTATAGATCAGGTTTGCAGCACCTGTGCAAAAGACTATAATAATCTATCCATCCATCCAATCATCTTCCACTATCTTCCGCTTCATCCTGCGATTAGGGTCGCAAGGGGTTCCCCATGCCCATCGATAGGAGAACGTTTCAGGCCCTGGGGAGATACACCCAGGACAGGGCGCCAATTTAACACTTTAACACTCACACACACAGACACAAACAGTACATAAAGGCAATTTAGATATGAGCAATTCATTTATTCATTCATTCATTATCTTTTGTTTGACCCTCTACTAGGGTCATGGGGGGCAGGGGGATGGGTTCCCATGCCCATCTTGGTTAGAACATTTCAGGCGCTGGTCAGATACACCCAGAACAGCGTGCCAATATATCTCTAGGCACACACTCACTCACCCAAACACACACACTCTACATGGGGCAATTTGGAGAATTAAATTGACTTGATCCCTGTTTTTGGACTGTGGGAGGAAACCGGAGAACCCGGAGGAAACCCACATGGACATAGGGAGAACACGGAAACTCCACCCCGATTCCCGATTGGGATTCGAACCTGAAGGTGAAGATGCTAACCACTAAGCCACCATGTCTCCCATGGCTTTAAGAATATAACACATATTTACAGACCAAAATGTCCGGAATTACAAATTTGTCATTAGAACCCTTGTCATGTAAGGTTTGATGCAATGCTGCGGCAGGAGTGTAGCGAAGCTGGGGTTGAAAGGTGGAGCCAATGGTGGTGAATGTTAATTTGAGGATCGCAGCTGTAACAGGAACGTGGCGTGATGACAGTTACATCAGCCAGCAGTATTGTATTTAATGCGGTTGGTTAATTACCGTGTGACATGCTTTTCATGAAGGTTCCTTATCTTACCAACGGAAAACCCAACAATCACTCATACTAGAGAGTTACATCAAAACTACATCCTGCAGTAATGTAAAATGTGGAACAACATGACAGTCTCACATCGTCCAGACATTCATTCATTCATTATTTTCCACTTAATCCTCTACTAGGGTCGCAGGGGGTTCCCCATGCCCATCCAAGGGAGAACGTTTCAGACTCTGGGCCGATACACCCAGCACAGGGTGCCAATCTATCGCTGGGAAGCAGTCAGACATTTGTGTGTATTTTCCTTCCTCACGATCCTACTTATAATAACCCAGGAATCTTTTACTTTGCAATAAACAAATAAATGAAAGCAATGACCCCACCAGAGATGCTGAATGATCAAAATAATTACCACTTCCTTTAAAATGTAGTGTACTCTGAGCAAAGTTGGCCCTCCTCCCAATGGAGGAGGCCTTGTTCTGCATATTCTGCATGTAAAATGCTGCATTCTAATGCAAGAACACAATGCGCAATGGCGTCCTGATGCTAATGACGGAAGGGTCAGCAGGAGCAGGCGAGAGTGCCGTGAGATTCCGGATGAACGGGTCAGGAGCGGAGCACTCGGGCTACGGGAGCGCTCCCGTTAACTCCCCTGAGGGGTCAGACCACAATCATTTGCATGGTCATGTCCAAGCGGGTAAAAATGTGTGCGTGTTCGGTGCAGCCAGAGTACAGAAGGTTATTCTAATAAGCTTACAGCGGCCAGATGTATGCGAGGGTCAAGCCGCCCTGGTCATCATCATCATCCTCATTAGAATTATTCAATTTTCAGATGGAGGCGGTTTGATGAGGGCTTCTTCTCTGATGCTTTGTGACAAATCGGGCCCACAATATGTGTGTGTGGTCCAGGATCCAGCCTTTATGTGCACGCGTGCGTGTATTTGTGTGTGTGTGTGTGTGCGGAACCAAAGTGGACAGAGCTGTGTTGCTCCCAGGGTGGAGTAAATGTTGACACAAAACTCCTTAGGAACCACATTGTATTTGCATTAATAAGCAACATGCATGCAAAGGGTTGTACATGTCAACTCGATAGTTAACAATATGCATGCAGAAGGAGCAAAGAAGAAAGAAATGTTTGCACTCTTAATTGCAGAACACAAAAGCAGCAGCTTTCCAAACAAACACAAAGACTGGGTGATATATATTTGCATATTCATGCAGATGAAAGTTTTTTCTCCCCCCTCTCTCAGTAGGCAATGGGGTGTGAAGTTATTTATTTCAGTTGACAGGGCACATCTTTCATGAGCAGACCACCTTACATTGTTTTTCTTCATTTATTACACACACACACACACACACACACACACATTCACATGCATGCATTCATACACATGCAATATACACATTCACCCACTGTTTTAATTACTCACTGCACAGCATGTCGTCCTGACCTTTTATACTCCGACTTTTCATTATATGATCCAGCTATTTAAATTTTAAACATTTAAATGGCCAGCTCCTCAGATACACAGGCTTCAAAAAGAGAACAATTTCATAATCACTGAAACACAGACTAATACCTGTTATGTTCCTCACTGTGGACAGTGAGCGGTTTTGAGCAATTGCTGCTGCAGTGCCTAAGTCTGCCCACCAGGGTGTGTATGAGCAGACTCGAAGCTGCCTGCTCACATTTTTCAAAAATGTTGTACAAAAAAACTTGTGGCAAACCTGAACTGCCGTTTTTCTTATAATTTCCAGATCAAAAAAAGCAAAAACAATCTAATGTCACAAAAAGGCAGATGTTCTGATCTGTGTGCAGACCAAAGTCTTTATTATATTTTACTTGAAAACTTTTCCTAATGGACTGCATCAGTTTTCAAAATAATGATTAGAGTAAGATTGTTCATTTTTTTTGTTATTATATGATCAAAATAAATTATTGAACACGTAACTGAAAAATAAGACAACATTAACAGTATGTATTATATTGTATTATATACATATTATATATGTATGTACTGTATTATATATATATATATATATATATATTATATATATATATGTACTGTATATATATATATATATATATATATATATATATATATATATATATATATATATATATATATATATATATATATATATATATATATATATATATATATATATATATATATATATATACAAGGTACCATTAAAATTTTTCTCCACTAACCATATAGATGGACGTTGTAGTTATATAATTACAGACAGTACATCTCTTTTTTTGTTGGTCCTCTGTTGTTGTTTTTTTTGTTGTCTATTGGTCAGGAAGAACAGGATCATCACAGAACAGGTATAAATTGTGTGGTGTATTGTTTATTGTCAGTTTTGCAATAACACTGATGGAAACTCCACCCAGATTGGGATTCGAACCTAGAATCCGCATCGCTTAAAGGTGAACACGCTAATCACTAAACTACTTTTTTTATATTTCAGACTTTTTAAAAAATATTTTTATAATTTATATATATTTTTTATTCTTACTGCAAATTTTTTACTCTTACTTTTACTCTTTCTATCCTTTTTCTGATGTAACTTTGTGAATAAAGGTATCTTTTCTTATTATATTTTAGCCAAGATGAATTGGGTACTCTAAATTCATTCATTCATTCATTATCTTCCGCTTTATCCTCTATTAGGGTCGTGGTGGGGATCCCCATGCCCATCCAGGGGAGAACGTCTCGGGCGCTGGGTAGATACACCCAGGACAGGGTGCCAGTCTATCTCTGGGCACACACTCACTCACACAAACACACTCTATAGGGGGCAATTTGGAGAACTTAATTGACTTGATCCATGTTTTTGGACTGTGGGAGGAACACACGGGGAGAACATGGAAACTCCACCCAGATGGGGTTTCGAACCAGGAATCCCTAGTGCTGAGAGGCGAACGTGCTAACCACTAAGCCACCGTGCCGCCCGGTACGCTAAATTGCCCTATCTAAATTGCCCCTATATATAGTGTGTGTGTGTGTGTGTGTGTGTGTGTGTGTGTGTGTGTGTGTGTTTGGCATCGTGTCCTGTGTGTATCTGCCCAGTGCCCATTGTTCCATCATGGATAGGCAAGAACCCACCACGACTCTTGTCCTTAGTATAGGATTAAGCGGAATATTATAATAATAATAATAATAATAATAATAATAATAATAATAATAATAATAATAATAATAATAATAATAAACATTTCAGTAATTTATGCATTTGTTTTAAATTGTAATTATTATTATTATTATTTTTTTTTTTACATTCATAAAAATTCACTCAGTTCTGTACATTTTTGAACATGCAATATAAAAACGTGCAATATATAAATATAAATACATTCACTCAGGTTGTATAGTTTTATACACTCTTGTAAATAAATTCTTTTTTTTCTTTCAAAATTTTTTTAAATTGTAAATTATAGTGCTATCTTTAAATCTCTTTATTTGTGTAAATTTTTGTATGTGACACCGAAAGTATGGCACCTTAATTTCGTTATACCTGGTACAATGACAATAAAGATTCTGATTCTGATTCTGTAATTACTTTTTAAAATGTTTCATAGCATCATTATTTAATCAGATTACCAAATTAAGTCAAATCTTTCATATATTGTACACGAATATACTGCGATATATGTGATATTATCATTTTTGTGATAATGACTGCATGCATTTAAGCTATACATTGTTTCTGGATGATTTCACAGTGTTTTGATGAATTTCACATGCATTTCAAATATTTTGCAAATGCCCTAAGCCAGCGTGACTAAAGTGACCCAGAATACTGAGCAGAAAAAAAAGATTTATTTTACACTTTTTAAATACAGTAGGAGGGCAATGGTAATTTAAATGCTGGATAGAAGAGTGCTTCTTTAATTTGTCTTTGAAGTCACAAAAAATGTCAGTTATTATGTTTTCTAAAGAAAAACTTTCTTTCTTGTACCTTGATGCGTAGGTCTGCTCTAGCAGTGCTTGCTGACAGGAGGAAACATGATGATACAGAGTGGGGTTGAAGTGACGTTAAAGTAAGCAGTTATAGAAAGCCGGTGCAATGAATGAAGGAGTGGAGTGCTGTGGGAGACTTCTGGTAAGTGCTACAGATTCTAGATCAGTTGCAGATGTTTGATGCATTTCATGGGAAGCAGCTGAGAGGTCTCAGTGCAACAAAAGGATTGGAATTTCTAGAAACTGTAAAGATGAATAAATGCCCAATGGGGCTTAAGTTAACCTACTGTGTAGTAAAATCCATGACAGTCAGCACTCTAAGTTCATTCATTCATTATCTTCTGCTTTTATCCTCTATTAGGGTCGCGGGGTGTTCCCCATGCCCATCCAGGGGAGAACGTTTGGACGCTGGGCAGATATACCCAGGAAAGGGCACCAATCTATCGCTGGGCACACACTCACACACACAAACACACTCTATATGGGGCAATTTGGAGAACTCAATTGACTTGATCCATGTTTTTGGACTGTGGGAGGAAACCGGAGAACACGCGGACCCACGCGGACCCACGCGGACACGGGGAGAACATGGAAACTCCACCCAGTTTGGGATTCGACCAGGGAATCCCTAGCGCCGAAAGGCGAACGTGCTAACCACTAAGCCACCGTGCCGCCCAGTTATTTCAGTGTAATTGCTGCAATTTTTGAGGTGTTGATGTTCAGGTTGCTTTGAATAAGAAACACAGACTAAAAAGGACATTTTTACCTGTGACCTCAGACTTTTGGCCTTCAGTCTTTGTGCAGCAAAAAAGTGTTTTGAAGAAACTAAACCTTTAACCTTGTAACAGTAAACAATTCAAGCAATTTACTAGAGCCGATTGTTTGGATATGCTTTATTACTTCTCTAATTAGAAGTAATTTGTGTATAACTAAGTAAAACTCATTATAGCACTTGTTATTCAGTGTTGCTTGATTGCAACAATCAGAGGAGAAAATAGAGAAAGAGCTTTGATCAGCTTAAAAACAAATGCTTAGCAGCAGAAACAAGCTTCAATAGTGTCAGCAAGCACTGTGTCAACAATTCTAAGTTGTCTAAGAAGGCTACAAGGATCTAAGGAGACTTTATTGTTATTTACGTAACACATGGTACATGAAATTTAAACGAAATTCCGTTTCACGGACCCAGTTTAAGTGGTAGAATTATTTGTATTAATTTTATTTAAATGTAGTAATTTATAAAAAAAAATTATATTTGTATTAATTTTATTATTAAATGTTAAATGTAAATAGAATTAAAATATAGCAGCATTATTAGAATATAAATGTTAAATGTAGAATAAAAATGTAAGTATAGAAATAAGAAATATTGTAGCAATAAAAAATAATAATAATAAAATTAAATATAATAATAATAATAATAATAATAATAATAATAATAATAATAATAATAATAATAATAATAATAATAATAATAAAACTATAGCAGCCGTGAGATAATTCGGAAAGTAGAGGAAAGTGTTGTAGTGTTGCAGTGTTTATGGGTAGTGTCTGTTAATTTAGGTGGAGTTTAAGAGTCTTACAGCTTCTGCTATGAAGTTGTTTCTCAGTCTTGTTGTTTTGCACTTAATGCTCTGCAGCCTCCTGCCTGAGGGGAGTGGGACAAAAAGTGAGTGAGCTGGGTGAGTGGGGTCCTTCATGATGCAGGTGGCCCTTTTCCTGCATCTGGAGATGTAGATGTCCGTGGTGGTGGGGAGGCTGACCCCAACAGTCCTCTGTTCAGCCTTTACCACTCTGTGCAGAGCTTTCCTGTCTGCAGCAGAGTAGTGTCCATGCCACATGTTGATACTGGAACACAGGATGCTCTCTCTGTAGAAGGAGGAGAGGACTGAGCTCCAGGAACCTGCCCAGCAGGTATCTGCCCAGCGCCCAAAACTTTCTCCCCTGGATGTGCATGGGACCCCCCCCCCACGACCCTAGTAGAGGATTAAGCGTAGAATAATGTATGAAGGAATGAGTGTTTAAGAACTGTACATGCTCAGTTCATGCTAAGGTTTGTTTCATACATATAGGTAGTTGGCTCTGGTCCAAATTAGTTCATATTTGTAAACCTTGGGCCTTTTTTTTCTGGTTTGGTTTAATTCACAAGAAGAAATACATATACGCATAATAAAATGTGTCATATGTAATCAGACAATATATTCTTTTAAAGTACTTTTTTGATGCAGAAGCAAATAAATAAATACAGAAAGAAGTGGATTAGTGTATTTATCCTCGCAATTTTAAAATGGTACAGTACAGTATGATACACTCGAGTTCGCAACTCAAGTCGTCTGGATGAAAATTCACCAGAAGAATACACAAACCACTTTCAAGGGAACACCTTGAATATACTGTTACATACTTTCAAAAAAAACCTTTGAAATGTCAACTGTCAACTAATGTCAATAAATTCTCACTCCGTGGCGTTCACCACTGCAAAACGGTGGAACGATCTTCCCAACTCTGTCCGCAAGTCAGAATCACTCGGCAGCTTTAAGAAACGACTGAAGACGCATCTTTTTAACAAATACCTGTTGTAAAAAATAAAAAATAAAAAAATAAATGTCGGGGGGGGGGGGGGGGGGGGAGGGTAGGGGGGGGAGGAGAGGCGCAGCAGCAAACAATAATCAGGTTTGACGATTTTACAGTATAGTTGGTTTTCTTCATAACTACTGAATTGTGATGTTCTCATTTGTAAGTCGCTTTGGATAAAAGCGTCCGCTAAATCACTAAATGTAAATGTCAACTGAGGGTGTGTTTAATAAGCTAAAATATGTTATTTTACTTTTAACACTATTTGTTTAGTTTTTTGATTAGGAAGCAGGAGAACCTCAGAATGGTGTGCAGGAAGAACATGCAAAACTACAAGTGCAGCAAGTACAGGGATTATTCTGATTTGTGCCCTGAAATGTCTGCACTATCAAAAAAGCTTGATTGGCAACTAATACACATACACACACACACAACAATTACCAACTGTCCCTCACCTGATGACAGGTGTGTGTGTGTGTGTGTGTGTGTGTGGGCTTCACACACTGTCACACAGTCTCTCTGTACTGACTTTCAGAGGCTTTATTTGCACATGCACTCAGTAGGCTTAAGCATTTGAACCAAGTTCATATTAAAAAAACTGACAAGATAAAGTCTGGCTCAGCTGATAAGGTCATTTACGTTCCCATTTTCAGTTTCTGTATCTAATATCTAAAATATTTTAGAATCGCAGGGCACAAATACTCAGTGACCATGTTTTGACTAAGTGTCTTTGGTTCGTGGAATGAAACGTGGCTTGATAGGTGTCCATTCATTGTATAAAGAGACAGCCTTGATGTTGAGTCTGCTTGTTTAGGGAATTCTGGAGGATTTATGACTCAGCAGTATGTGCACTGTCTTGTGAAGATTGTATTAGAAATAACTAGCAGTACCTTGGAATGTCTAGGAATTGTGTCTCTTGTCTTGTGCATGTTTGTGTCTGCAGTTTAGGCTGACACTTTTAAACTTATGTATTCTTGTGTGACATCTAGAATTACTTTAGCTTCAACTTAGCAAGGCATAACTTTTATTATATTTTCATTTTTTTAGAATCTGTTAACCTGAGCAAAGATCTCATTAAGATCAGCCAGATATAGAGTCATAAACTATAAGTGTGACATTGCTCTGACATCACGGTGTCTGGATGTTGCTTAGACTTCGAATAATTTAATGAGAAATTAAGAAGGGAGCGCAATTCTTTTAACTTTTTTTTTCTGAACTCTTAAACAGCCAGTTGCAGCGATAATAGTCACAAAAGGATTTTATTCTGCTGGAATACTAGCGCTCTATTTAAATGTGTACATATAAAAACATGAATAGGGTTTATGCATTTAACGAAATTAAAAAAATTCAGCAGGATCATGCATTTTCAATTACATTTACAATATATTTCACACCAGACATGACATGGTACCTATTTTTTTGTGGATGAATAATGTATTCATACAATTATTTTGTTTGCATATCAATTTATAGATTTTGCTTTGATGGCCATTTGAATTTTTAGATCTGTGCAGTCCTGCATATTCTTTTCGTATAACATCAAAAAGATCAGACCTTTTTTAACTGAACGTGCTACTCAGCTGTTCGTTCAAGCCCTCATCCTATCCCAGCTAGATTATTGTAATGCATAGCTTGCCGGTCTCCTAGCTTGCACAATTAGGCCTCTACAACTGATTTCAAAGACAAAATAATCCCCTGAAGATTGACCACACAAGTTACATTTACATTTAGTTATTTAGCAGATGCTTTTATCCAAAGTGACTTACAAATGAGAACACAAGTCGGTAGTTAAAGAAAAAAACAGTTACCGTATTTTCCGGACTATAAGGCGCACCTAAAAGCTTAAAATTTACCCAGAAATCGGACGTGCGCCTTATAATCTGGTGCGCCTTATACGTGTACTGAGTTCCAAACTCTATAAAAGTATTGCGACCGAAAATTAATTCGGAGCTTGCCGTCATTCCGGGAGGATTAAATAAAGAAGTCCGACCGCTGGACATTGGCGTAAACAGGGCGTTTAAAGTAAAGTTGCGGGCGGCGTGGGAGCGATGGATGATAGACGGCGAACACACGTTTACTAAAACTCGGGAGGCAGCGGCGGGCGAGTTACGCCACCCTCTGTGAATGGATTGTGGATGCCTGGGCTAAGGTTTCTGCTGTAACCGTCGTCCGAGCTTTCACGAAAGCCGGCATCATTGCTGAGCAGCCGCCTGGCGACGAGACGGTCTCGGACATCGATGAGAGGGAACACCGGAGTGCTCGATAGTGAAACAGCTTTTTAATTCAGACACAGAAGATGAGGACTTTGATGGATTTGTGGGAGAAGAGTGATTTAAAATAATGTGCATTTTGTCAAGTAGTAGAATAAACTTCAATTATAAATCACCGTTTTGCATCCTTTACTTTCCTTGTAGATCATATGTTTTAGCAAGTGCCTTATAATACGGTGCCGTACAGAATAAGTACCGTACAGAAATAGAGTCCGTAATTGAGACTGCGCCTTATAGTATGGTGCGCCTTATACGTGGTCCGGAAAATACGGTACTCTGTAGAATTATGATCAAACCTGATCATTATCTTATGCCACCTTGTTTTCATTTATTTTTAGTATTTATTTTTTATTTATTTGAATTTATAAATTTATATGAAGTGTTTTGTGGTGTGTGTTTTAGTGATGTGTTATAGCAGTGGCTACAAAAATACATCTCATCTCATAATGGTTAGCTGGGCAGGTATACCCCAGACCCAGGCTCACCATGGACATTTGGAGAAGGTGGAAAGTCCACCCAGATTGGGTTTTGAACTTGTTCTCCCATCACTGAAATGTACTGTGTTAATCGCTGTTAACATCATTTTTTTTTCAACTCAGCTTTATATTGGCTGTCTGTTTTCCTTCTTTTTTACTTTTAATTGGCCTGTGTTTTTTATATATACCAGGACCAGACTGTGTGATTGTATTAACTGTTTTCCTTTTGCTTTATTGGTTCTGGAAACCAGTCTATAAATTTAGCTCATTTAGTTGCTTGCTGTGATGATGTGACTGCATCAAGACCCAAAGTATGACCTTGTTCTTGGTATCTTTCTGCTGCAGATTAATAGACCAGCTTTTTTTTTTAATTACAGGCAGAGTATAACTTCTTTTTGTTTTCTTCTATTCTCCGAATCCATTTAGCTGCATTTTCTTTACCAATGTGGTTATGGCTTTATCTTTACACTGGCCAATAAAATTTGGAAAAGCATTACTATTGCTCTGTCCTTGCACTTTCGGAGCAAACCATGTTGCGAAACTTGTATTTTGTTAAGAACAGTATTTCACATCACTATAAAACAACAAACATTGAATGGCAGGCATAATTTGGCTTATGGTGAGTTCAGTGGTCACAGTTTGAAAGAAAAACTGTAAGGAAAAGTGGAAGATGCTTTTTTTTGTGGCTCATCCTCCTGTTATTGCTGTTTTAGAGGTCGTCCAAATTTGGACTAATGATGATCAAGGTTACATGGCGTATTGGCATACAAAAAGGTCTTCAGTATATCATACATTCACACTGAGGGTCAAATTAATAAGATATGTCTTTATTGGAGGGCGGCGCGTAGTTAGGGGTTAGTGGTTAGCACGTTTGCCTCTCAGCACTAGGGATTCCCGGTTCCTCCCACAGTCCAAAAACATGGATCAAGACAATTGAGTTCTCCAAATTGCCCCATATAGAGTGTGTATGTGTGAGTAAGTGTGTGCCCAGTGATAGATTGGCGCCCTGTCCTGGGTGTATCTGCCCAGCGCCCGAAACGTTCTCCCCTGGATGGGCATGGAGAACCCCCCGCGACCCTAATAGAGGATAAAGCGGGAGATGATGAATGGATGAATGGATGTCTTTATTGGTCCCACAAAATTGGGAAATTCACATTCTCAGCAGTGAAGTGAAAAATAATTGAGAAAATTAAAAAGATACATCTAATATCTATTTAAGGGAAGAAAAAAACATTAATTACAATAGAAATATTCACAGTTATGCACATAAAATATATTACAGACTGTAAACAACTATGAAAGAACAACAGATTGCACAGCAATAAATTATTGCACATATAATGAGTGAATAATTATGGCACAGTGTTATTGTCAGTTTGGCACTAAGCGGTTACTGAGAGCAGTGCTGATTGTACAGTTTTACTATTGCATTAATATCTTATTGACTAATGAGATTTGCTATTACTTCTTTTTAATTGTTCAAGGAAGCAGAAGCTCTATGGGAAGAACATGCAAACTCCATACACTCCTACAAGTCTGCAGTGCCTAGAAATAGTACATTACATTACATTTTACAGTTGGTCATTTACATTTAGCAGACACTTTTATCCAAAGCGACTTACTGACTTATTAATAACAACACCACAAGTCAGTAGTTATGGAGAAAACCAGCTACACTGAAGAATTATCAAACCTGATCGTTATCTGATCCTGCATCCCCCCAACTTTTTTTTTTATTTTATTTAACAGATGCTTTTATCCAAAGCTACTTACAAATGAAAGAACAAGTCATTAGTTACAGAAAAAACATCTACACTGTACAATTATCAAAAACTGATCGTTATCTGATCCCGCCTTTTATTACTATTTTTTTAAATTAATTAAAAAAACTTTTTTACTTAGTAACTATGCTCTCATGTGTCGTTACTTTCAGTGTGCAATATGTTTGCCTGTTTTGTTTATTTAGGAGGATGTCTAGTCAGCATAATTGGCTACTTTTGTTTACACACATTTCATTCATATGTATAATTTAATATCTTTAATTTACCCATCAACATCGGAATCAGAATGCTTTTTTAATCCCAGGGGGGAAATTGCAGTTTTTACAGATGCTTCATTAGACGTGTCTATATGTCCAAAAGGCAAAAAAAAAAAATAAAATATATATATATTATATAAACGGGATTGTTTATTAAATCGAACTGTAATGAGGGGTGGGCATGAGGACTGGAGACCGGATTTCTCCCGACAGGAACGGACTTTATGGGCTTGTGTCGGGTCCGTAAAATCTCTCTTCCTCTACAGCATATGACATCACAACTTATAAAGCTTCACCCACCATCAGACAGAGCCGTTTCAGATGCTCTAATCAATCTCCCTGATCAGCCCCTCGGCTCGGCTTCTCCTCTCCGCCCCCCAGGGTCACTGCGCCACCACACAAACCCTGGCCCTTCTCCATGTGAGCAGAAAGCACATGGAAATGTGCTTGCCACTAAATGTTGTGCCACCCTGCTACCCACTCAGCTGTATTCATTCAAAAGAAACAAAGAGGGAACTGGACTTTTAATAGATAATATGCACCTTTTAACAGTCTAAATGTTGTGTCCTTTTTTTAAACACTTACAGAAGAGAAAGGATTTTAAAAAATAAGATTTCATTTAGGGCTTATTACTAATTAGTCTGTTACTTCATCATCTAAATCCATCCTCTCCATTCCATTCTCTTTTGGTCGAAAGTAAAAAATGGAAATGTTTGTAATGCCATGATTAGAGATGTTGACTCTGAACACACATCATACACATGTAGTGCGGATTGATAAAGTGTCCGAATGTCATTGTGTACACATGATTATTATATTGTATTTTTCTAGCTGTAGTCAGTAAGCAAAGCAGTTAAAATCAAAGCTTGGCTTCCCTTGCCGAATTCAAGAATTGGCTCCTTAGACATCACAAAACTGGTTAGTTGAAACTGCAACAACAGCAAGGCAAAGTGAAAACAAAGCAAAAACAAACAGATGCCTTGTTATTAATGACTTTTCACGGGATTGTTTATTTATTACACATGTGCTTGTTATACTTACAGACCCACTTTCGAGACAATGTGCTGCACAGCTGCAACTACACCACACTTACCGAAGAGAGTGGGAAACGGCACAAGCTGCTGCCTTTTTTACTTCTCTCTGCTTCTTCCCCAATCGCTTACAGTGTTATTAGCTCTTAAAGATACTGTATATTGAAAAGACAAAAAACTTATACTTGTCACTCAAGCTAATGTTGATACAGACCTCAAAACACACCCTGGACAGGTACCATCACTCACTCGGCATTACATTTTCATTTAGTCATTTAGCAGACACTTTTATCCAAAGCGACTTACAAATGAGAACACCACAAGTCAGTAGTTATGAAGAAAACCAGCTACACTGTAGAATTATCAAACCTGATCGTTGTCTCATCCTGCACCCCCCCCCCCCCCTTTTTCCCCCTTCAACAGGTGTTTGTTAAAAAGATGCATCTTCAGTAGTTGTAGTAGTAGTAAATATGCCATTTGACTCTGCCTTCCGGACAGAGTTGGGAAGATCGTTCCACCATTTAGCAGTGGTGAACGCCACGGAGTGAGAATTTCTTCTTGGTGAGGTGGAATCACCAGGCGACAATCATCACTGGACCGAACCTGTGCTGATGGAGGAGAACATGCTATACTCACACAGAAATCTTTAACTTAAAAGTTTAGATTTTCTCATTTCAATACATTCATTCATTCATAATCCACTACTGTGGGAGGGGGGGGTTCCCCATACCCATCGAGGGGAGAAAGTTTTGAGCGGTAGGTAGATACACACAGGAGAGGATGCCATTCTATCGCTGGACACACTCTCGAACACAAACACTCTATATATGGCAATTTAGAGCATTTAATTCACCATGAATCCATGTTTTGGGGCTGTGGTAGGAAACGGGAGACCCTGGAGGAAACCCACACGGACGCATGTAAACTCCGCCCAGATTGGGATTCAAACCTGGAATCCCCAGCCTTGAGAAATGAACGCGCTAACCACTATGCCAACGTGCTTTCCATTTTAATATTTTATTAAACAAAGTTTTAGGGCACACCTAACACCACGTAATACATGTTTCATTGCTTCATATATTTTTTGGACAGCTGTATGCTTCTGACTTTTGGGAAACAGTTTGGGATGGCCCTTTCTGTATGACCGTATCCTAGTAAGTATGTAAGCTATGTTTATATAGCACATTTAACACGACTTTGTCCACCAAAGTGCTGTAGATTGTGGAAAATACAAATAAAATACAAAACAACACAAAATAAGACATAATATGAACAAAGACAAAAACATAAGCATTAAGTTAAGGTAGAAAGATGTGATTTAAGTCTAGATTTGAGTTTTAAGGAAGGAGCAGATCTGACACACAGTGGAAGATCATTCCCTAACTGGTGCTGCAACTGAAAATGCTTGATCACCTCTCTGCATAAGACCATGGAGCCGAGTCGTTGATGTAGGATGGTGCGAGCCCATGTAATGTTTTAAAAACTAATAAAAGTACTTTAAATTGGATCCTGTTGTAGACAATGAATGGAAGCCAGTGAAGTGAAGCACTCCTAGTACATGAAGCAGCGTCCATAAAGTCATGGTTGGGTGAGGGGGCTGTATCTGCAACCTGTTTAAGATGTATTCCTACTTTCTACTGTATGAATGCTGGAGTAGCAATACGTATCAGGATAACTGAATGAAAAAGAAATCTATTACTGTAAATATCACTGTAATGCAAAGTGAATGGGAATTTTTGCTCGGAAAAATGGGAATCTTTTGGGACTGGTTTGATGTATTCCTTAGCTGTAGACAAGCACTCATCTCACCAATGAGCTGGAATTGTTCTGCGAAAACTGTGTTGACAGCTCAAAAATTGCAGGAGAAAAAAGGGAGACAAAAACGGTGGAATCATAAAAATTGGATAACAATATTGTGATTGCCATATATTGCCTCTCTATTCTGCATAAGAGGTTTTTTTATAATTCACTGATATGATTAAGATACAAATGAAAGATGTTCAGAATATTGTATCGTTTACTCATGCCATCGAGAGTGCAGTTTACCTCTGGTTTAAAAAATGTCCAAAAATTTGAAACGAAGGAAGACATAATTTAGTAGGCCGTCTTAACAGCATTGTGTTGTATTATTCTTTTTAACTGCATAAAATGTACATTTCACAGTCATTATGGTTAGGATTTTGTAGCATTTTAAAGCACATAATTATGAGCTTGTCAAATACCAGGGTGCGCCAAAACAAAGGAACCTCCTCACAAGCTCCAAATGAGGCTGCCCCAGTTTATACTGTATGTTCTACTGTAAGCATTTTTTTTAAATAGAATAAGAAGACATGCGTTTGGATTCTGTGTCTGCTTTTGTTTCCGACATTCATACTTCAACCTCCTGTTATCCATCAAATCATCCATTATCTTCTGCTTTATCCTCTACTAGGGTCACGGGGGGAGGGGTTGTTCCCTATGCCCATCCAGGGGAGAACGTTCAGGCACTGGGCAGATACACCCAGGACAGGGCGGCAATCTATCGCTGGCACACTCACTCACTCACACAGACACACTCTATATGGGGCAATTTGGAGAATTCATCAAACCTTGATCCATGTTTTTGGACTGTGGGAGGAAACCGGAGAACCCAGAGGAAACCCACGCAGACACAGAGAACATGGAAACTCCACCCAGATTGGGATTCAAACCGGGAGTCCCTAGTGCTGAGAGGAGAACGTGCTAACCACTAAGCCAATAGCACCTCCTATTAATAAAGCAGTATTAATTTATAGGGTCCTATTTTAGCGATCTTCAGTGAGGAGTCAACTGCTTGGTATACCTGTGTCTGCTATTGTGAGAATTGGAAAAATTATGCAAGATAAAAACACATGGACTACTTTTCTTAATTATTTGGGCATAACATGCAATAAACTATATTAACAAATAAAAGGGGAATGGCAAAAATCACTTGCTATTCCCCTTTAAGAGTCAGATATGGTCTGACTTCGGCGGCTTGCTATTTCAACGGTTTGCATTGTCGCACTTATTTATTGATGGAAAATATTATTATTTAATTTTCTATTTTGGGCTGTACCGTGGATTAGTGATTAGCATGTTCACCTCTCAGCATTGGAGATCCAATCTTTGAATTTGAATTATTTGAATGGTTTTTGAATGGTTCTCCGGTTTCCTCCCACAGTCCAAAAACATGGATTCAAGGTAAATTGAACACCTTAAATTGCCCCATATAGTGTGTGTTTGTCTGTGTGAGTCTGTGCCCAGTGATGGATTGGTGCCCTGCCCTGGGTGTACTGTATCTGCCCAGTGCTCAAAACGTTCTCCCCATGCCCATCCAGTGGAGAATTTTTTTTGTCTTTTTTTTTTCTATTGTGTTTATTGTTGAAGTAAAATTTTAGATAGTCGCCAAATGCTATGCTCTATGGGTTTGTGCACCACTGTGTTTGCAAATGAACTTCTGGCTGTTGACTTAAATAAAAAATTATACTGTTTTTCTATTTGTGTGAATCAGTTTGTTTTTCCAAGAATAAGTTTCTTACCAAAATGAGTTTTTTTGGTATCTTTCAGTTCATCATTAATTACAACATAATACTAATCATAATAATAGCTCTTTAAACTTCCACTCCATCTTTCTACATATCTTCTGACTTGTAATGTTCTCATTTGTTAGTCGCTTTGGATAAAAGCGTCTGCTAAATGACTTAATGTAAAAATGTAAATGTAATCTTCATTCTTTATTTTTCATTTGCTTGTTTTATTCATGTTTTACTCTCTTTTGCCTGTGTAGCTCTTTGTCACTTTTTTTAGTCACTTAAATGCACCCTCACTCTCTTGCCTTAGTCCTTCTGAGGTTGGCTCCCTGGCAGGAGTGTGGGGTTGGCAAATTGAAGGTAGAGGGAGTTTTAAGCCTTATCACTGTTTATTCTTAGATTTCAAACATGCACAGAGGGTGTAGCCACAGTAAAACCCAAATCCCCACTGTGCAGACTACCCTCGGGGTCTTACTTACTGCTTACCCCTACCTGCCAATCACTCCTCTACCCACAGGGCCAGAGCAGGCCTCTCCAAAGGGGAAGCAATCTAAGGCCACCTCCTCTGCATATACTTGTTTCTTCTTGTCTGATGCAAAATGGTGCATTTTAATAAAATGTTTTTTGCAAACTGATTTGCCCTTCAAATATTCCTTTTAAAGGCTGTTTTTTAAATGTGAAAGCTGTAATGTTGTCCTTGGATGAAAAGCTTTTTACTAACTTCTGATTGGTTCTGGAATGACCTATATGGACCCTTTGAATTTGACTTCGAAAATGCCCAAAAGGCACATGCAAATGTAAGCGCATGTGTGTGTACAGGTCTGTGTGTGCATTAGTGATGTCCAGATTTACACTTTAATGTCAGTAGCAAGCAGTAAGCCCTTTCTTAGTTCCCCTACTTTTTTCCTCAGGGATAATTTCTGACTCTGGAACCTGGATTTCAGTATTTTCCACAGCAGGAATGTCAGACCAAATAAACATTTTTTCTTTTTTCACGTCATCTGCCGAAATTTTTAATTATACTAAATATTACTACTCAAAATTCATTCATTCATTATCTTCCGCTTCATCCTATATTAGGGTCGCGGGGGGGTTCCCCATGCCCATCCAGGGGAGAACGTTTCAGACGCTGGGCAGATACACCCAGGACAGGACACCAATCCATCACTGGGCACACACTCACTCACACAGACACACTCTATATGGGGCAATTTGGAGCTCTCAATTGACTTGATCCATGTTTTTGGACTGTGGGAGGAAAACGGAGAACCTGGAGGAAACCCACGCGGACACGGGGAGAACTTGCAAACTCCACCCAGATGGGGATTCGAACCGGGAGTCCCTAGTGCTGAGAGGCGAATGTGCTAACCACTAAGCCACCGTGCTGCCTACTACTCAAAATGAGGCTAATATATCTGAGTATTGCTTTCCATAATCTGTAAACTTTGTGGGACTATAATCAGTTACCCTACTGTGCGGAAAGAGCTCAACAACTTAAATATAATTATGCAAAGAGTGTGTGACAGCCGTAGTATCATTAGACGTGGCAGTGGGAAATTGGCTTTCTAGGTCCTTAGAAATGCCTTCACTGTTCTATATAATATTTTTTAATTTATCAGTTCCAAATTTATTCTATCCAATAATTCTTTGACAAACAGAATTTTAATCGATACATAAAAATCTTTCAAATATGCGTTTTCAGTTTACCTTGGAATGTGAAGGGTTAACTTAAACATCATCTTGTCTCTTTATTTGAATTGTTCAGTCATCTGCAGTTGCTGCACAGTTCAGTTGTGGCTGGTGGTCTATGTAAGATCTTACAGTCACTTAGAGAAATAGTCATTCACGTCAGAGGGTCTTAAAATCACTGTTAGCTTCTGAGTAATGGTGATCAGAGTTGGACACGTTACTGTTAATGACAAATTATCATGTTGTGTTCCCGTTGAATTCAAAGCGTGAACTGTTATGCACATGTTTAAAAGTTCATTCAAGTTCAAGAGTGCCGTATTTTCCAGACCATAAGGTGCACCGTATTATAAGGAGCAGTCTGAATTACGGGGTCTATTTCTGTATTTGACCCACGTATAAGGCGCACCGTACTATAAGGCGCAGTCTCAATTACGGACTCTATTTCTGTACGGTACTTATTCTGTACGACACCGTATTATAAGGCACTTGCTAAAACATACGATCTACAAGGAAAGTAAAGGATGCAAAACGCTGATTTATAATTGAAGTTCAGTCTACTACTTGACAAAACGCACATTATTTTAAATTACTCTTCTCCCACAAATCCATCAAAGTCCTCATCTTCTGTGTCTGAAATAAAAAGCTACGGAATTTCACTATCGAGCACTCCGGTGTTCCCCCTCATCAATGTCTGAGTCAGTCCCGTTGCCAGGCGTCTGTTCGGCAATGATGCCGGCTTTCGCAAAACTCGGACAACAGTTACAGCAGAAACCTTAGCCCCGGCATCCACAATCCATTCACAGACGGTGGTGTAACTCGCCCGCCGCTGCCTCCCGAGTTTTAGTAAACGTGTGTTCGCCTTCTATCATCCATCGCTCCCACGCCGCTCGCAACTTTATTTTAAACGCCCTGTTTACGCCAATGTCCAGCGGTCGAAGTTCTTTATTTAATCCTCCCGGAATGACGGCAAGCTCCGAATTAATTTTCTTCACTTGGCTTTTCACGAAACCACCCGTTCGCACAACAATACTTTTATAGATTTTGGAACTCAGTACACGTATAAGGCGCATCGGATTATAAGGCGCACGTCCGATTTCTGGGAAAATTTTAGCCTTTTAGGTGCGCCTTATAGTCTGGAAAATACGGTACTTGTTTATATATTTTTACATTAGTACATTGTCTTAAAACAGCTTTACAGTGTCTCAAGCCTGTTAGTGACATTGGCAAGAAAAATGTTCCTGATTTTGGGAGGACAGAGTCTCAGTGTGGGACTCTGGCCGGCAACATTAACAGTGCAGCACATCATTGTACAGGGTGTTCCCCCTGCCCTTCCAGGGGAGAATGTTTTGGGCGCTGGGGCAGATGCACCCAGGACAGGGTGGCAATCAATCACTAGGCGCACTCACTCACACTGACACACACAAACACACAGTATATGGGGCAAATTAGAGCATTCAATTTACCTTAAATCCATGTTATTGGACTGTGGGAAGAAAACCCACATGGAAGAACATGGAAATGCCACCAAGATTGGGATTCGAACCCGGATCCCCAGCACTGAGAGGCGGATATGCCAACCACTAAGCCACCGTGCCAAACTAAGTTCAAGTTTATTTATTCATATATTTTTACAATTGAAAATTGTCTTAAAGCAGCTTTACAGTGGTCCGAGTCTGAATCCCCAAAGAGGAAGGAACCTTGGGAGGACCAATGATCTAGGGAGTGTCAAAAATGTATTGACTCAAGTATAAATGCATCAATATCCACAGCAAGTCCTCAAAAGGCTGGATGACTTTTTTATTGCATTAACTGACCAATCCATTGCTGGGTGCACACTCGCACACCCAGACACTGTTGGGGGCAATTTCAAGCAGCCAATTTACCTTGAATCCATGTTTTTGAACTGTGGGAGGAAACCGGAGATCCCGGTGAAAACCCATGCGTACATGGGGAGGACATATAAACTCCACCCAGATCGCGATTCGAACCTGGGTCCCCAGGGCTGAGAGGCAAACGTGCTAACCACTAAGCCACTTTGCAAAATTATCTTTGTTTTTTTTGCTGGTTGCAGGGGGGTTCCCCATGCCCATTCAGGGGAGAATGTTTCAGGCACTGGGCAGATACACCCAGGACAGGGCGCCAAACTATGGGGCAATTTAGAGCATTCAATTTACTATGAATACCTGTTTTTGGACAGTTGGAGTAAACCCGAGAACCCAGAGGAAACCCACACAGACACGGGGAGAACATGGAACCTCCACCCAGATCGGGACTCGAACCTAAATCCCTAGCTCTGAGAGGCGAACATGCTAACCACTAAGCCACCATGCCCACATGCAACAAATTCATTCATTCATTCATTCATTCATTCATTCATTATCTCCCGCTTTATCCTCTATTAGGGTCGCGGTGGGGTTCCCCATGCCCATCCAGGGTAGAACGTCTCAGGCGCTGGGCAGACCCAGGACAGGGCGCCAATCCATCACTGGGCACACACACACTCACACAAACACATACACACTCTATATGGGGCAATTTTTTTTTGAGAATTCAATTGACTTGATCCATGTTTTTGGACTGTGGGAGGAAACCGGAGAACCTGAAGGAAACTCACGCAGACACGAGGAGAACATGGAAACTCCACCCAGATGGGGATTCGAACCGGGAATCCCTAGCGCTGAGAGGCGAACGTGCTAACCACTAAGCCACCATGCCCACATGCAAGAAATTCAAGCAAATTGAATTTTCAATGCATGCAAAGCTGAGTGACTTATCGTGGCCAGAACGTGATTGCGAACGTTACATAATTTTCATAACAACCCGCCTTAAATTTAAACATTGAAATTCTTCACAAACCTTTTATAGCTGAATCAATAAATATTAAAATAAAACACTACATGCATATTTATATTCTGAAAAATGATTAGTGAGGCTTATAATTGGCAGTCTGTATAATTTCTGTGTGGATTGACAGTTTTCTTTAACAGGTCCACTGAGATCAGACCAGAGCTTTATAAGTGTTTGGAAGGGTTTAATCATTTTTTATCATCGCTAGCCTTCGGTTTCATATAGGCCACGACCTCAGAGCAACACAGTGCAAACCTTTTCCAACCCCTGCCAACTTCTCCTTTGCTGCACTTCAGCCAAGCTGTGTGCAACTAAAATAGCACTGTGGTGGAATGGACTGTGACCCCTTCACCTAGCAGTGTCTCGGTTATGGTGCAGATGCCTTTTCCCCCTTCAAAGGTTTGCTAATGCTTCCCTGAGGATCAGGGCCAAAGTGTTTGCAGAGTGCCCCTCTCGCTCGCTCACTCTCTTCATCTCTTCACGGCTGCCAGAGGGCCAGAGAAATAATTCAAACTCAATGCATATTGCAAGCATATTGGTCAGTGCTTCAGTCGGCGAGTAATGACACATTAGTTTTTCCGAATGACCCAGGCTGCCTTGCAGAACAGAGACCAACTTCATCTGGGTCCGCTATGCATGCCTTCAGAGCACAGCTTGCTATAAAGAAAGTTTCAGCACAAAGGGGAACAGATGAGAAAAAAAAAAAAAAAAAAAAACAGACTCGGGGAGAAAAGAAGAAAAAGAAATAGCATCCCTTTAGGTAAAAGAATTTCTGCATTGTTTAATATTTAATCACTTTGCCTTCCAACGTTTTGATTTCTTTTTGCATATTCTAGATATAAATATATAATTAATGTCTGAGAAAGCACATAAAAGCGAGAAGAATCTCACAAGAACTAGAAAATCATTTGTTGTTGCGCAAAGCGAATTAATCCCACCGATGAAAGAAGATGCTGAGGCGACGCTTTTTCCCCCTGCTCTTTGTCTGTTCTAAGATCATAGATTCTTTTGTTTCAAACGCTAGTCATTTTGCTTTTTGGTGAGGTGTATAACTAGGATTTCTACACATTTCTTGATTTGTGCGCAAGAATTTTTTCATCCACTTTTATTTGTTTATCATAACTTTTTCGTATTTATTATTATAGATTCATTCATTCATTCATTCATTATCTTCCACTTAATCCTCTTATTAGGGTCGCAGGGGGTTCCCCATGCCTGTCCAGGGGAGAACGTTTTAGGCAGTGGGAAGATACACCCAGGACAGGGTACCAATCTACCGGTGGACACACACACTCACACAGACACACAAACACTTACAAACTATATATGAGGCAATTTAGAGCTTTCAATTTACCTTAAATCCAAGTTTTTGGACTGTGGGAGGTAACTGGAGAACCCGGAGGAAACCCATGCATACACAGGGAGAACATGGAAACTCCACCCAGATTGGGATTTGAACCTGGATCACCAGCACTGAGAGGAGAACGTGTTAACCACTGAGCCACCATGCTGCCTCATTATAGATTTATGAATGAATTTTGCTAATATATTGATAAAACAATGACTGATCATAGTATTAGGCAGCAAATGCATCACATCAATCAGTTTTGTGTGATTTCTGTTCAGTTGATGGAAACCATTTGAAATAATTTGTTTAAATAAAATTTGAAGTTTATTTACCACCCTCAATCTGTTGGGTCAGTATTGTCACAGCGTCCTGGTGTAATCTATTTTTTTTTCTATTTTGTAGCTCAATATTTCATTCAATTCCGGTCACTAATGATTCACTGTGTGAGTAACACCACACTCCCTGAAAAGTATCTCACTTTCGATATGCCGGTCAGCCAATTATTCCCAGTATACCCCCTGGCATAGGCCAACAGCCCAACTCTGCTGCATTTCAGCAGCTATGATAGCTTGGGAGTCCTACATTTAATATGAAATGTCAGCTTTCTTTTCTGTCTCGGTGGGTGGAATACATACTTCCTGTGTGAATCATGGTCCAGTAGTTGTGACCAAACTTTTAGGTAGCACATATGATGCGAGCAAACGTCATGAATAACTACAAAAATCTTGATTTTTTATTTTTTGCAGCACGGTGGCTTTGTGGTTAGCACGTTCTCCTCTCAGCGCTAGGGATTCCCGGTTCGATTCCCCATCTGCGTGGAGTTTCCATGTTCTCCCCGTGTCCGCGTGGGTTTCCTCCGGGTTCTCTGGTTTCCTCCCACAGTCCAAAAACATGGATAAAGGTCAATTGAATTCTCCAAATTGCCCCATATAGAGTTTGTCTGTGTGAGTGAGTGTGTGCCCAATGATAGATTGGCGCCCTGTCCTGGGTGTATCTGCCCAGCGCCCGAGAACCCCCCAACGACCCTAATATAGGATAAAGCGGAAGATAATGGATAGCTGGATGGATATTTTTTATTTTTTTACTTTCTGTAGATTCGACTTTAAAATTGTGCTTTTGGGTCAACTGAACTTACTGAAAATGTCTTCCACTTAATCCTCTACTAGGGTCACAGTGGGTTCCTCATGCCCATCCAGGGGAGAACAATTAGGACGCTGGGCAGATACACCCAGGACAGGGCGCCAATCTATCACTAGGCACACTCACTCACACACACAAAAAACACACTATATAGGGGCAATTGAGAGCGCTTGAATCCATGCTTTTAGACTGTGGGGGAAAAACCGGAGAACCCGGAGGAAACCCACGCGGACACTGGGAGAACATGGAAATTCAACCCACACAAAGTATGAAGAATAGAACCAAAAGTTAGTAAAAAAAAAAAAAGCAACAGGTCAGATCATCTTTGAACTTTCTTGCAAATTTTTTTTTATTTTTTTAACAGTGGTGCTGTGTCCTAAAGCAGTTTTATAATGGAAACGTCAGCAGAGACAAGAATGACAGAGATCTGAGTGTGTGTGTAAATATATCTCGCTGGACACACACTTATTCACACACACACATGGACTATATAGGGGCAATTTTTGAGAATCCAGAGGAAACCCACATGAACATGTGTTGCCCTATATGTACAGTATGTCTTATTTGCATTAATATATTGTATAATTTTTTTTTACCAGCTTCATTTAACATAATATGGGCACTTTGTCTATCTATTATTACTGTTTGTAGTCCATCTGTGTCTCTGCATATTGTTAATTTTTCATTCATTCATTCATTCATTCATTATCTTCCGCTTTTATCCTATATTAGGGTACACACACTCACTCACTCACACAGACACACTCTATATGGGGTAATTTGGATAACTCAATTGACTTATTCCATGTTTTTGGACTGTGGGAGGAAACCGGAGAACCCAGAGGAAACCCACGCGGACACGGGGAGAACATGGAAACTCCACCCAGATGGGGATTCGAGCCGGGAATCCCTAGTGCTGAGAGGCAAACGTGCTAACCACTAAGCCACCGTGCCGCCATATTGTTAGTTTAATTTACATTGTTTTCTATCAGTCAGAACCCTAAGGTGACAATTATAAAGCAGGTATTAACAAATTAGTGGATTAATCTTCACAGTAGTGACATTGACTTGGTGTTTGTATGTTTGGGATGGTACAAAAGAGTGTACCCTCAGTGCCGGTGGAGTTCTTACACCCTGTGCCCAATCACTGTGCACGCTATTAGACACATTTTGGTTCGACAATTTTGGTTCGTGGACTTTTCATAAAGCTCATTTAATCGTAGATGTATTTGATATAGTGCATATTGAAACAATAAGGTATAGCTAAATCGGTAAGTAAGGTAATTTAGACTTAACTTGGACTCTGCAGTTGCAGTTTCTACGTTTAACCAAAGCCCCCTGGAAATCATTCTAAAAGCATTCATTTTTGATAATCATTCCATGAGGCAAATCTAAATGATAACCTCACTTATGAGTATGATGCATAACTATGAAGAGTGGGAGACAGATTTTCATCTACTTACACTGTGACCGTCATTCCAGCGGCTGCAGAAAAAGGGCTATAATCAGTTCCTCTTTTTTTTTATTCCCTTTTTATGCCTTTGAAGCTCAAAGAAGGAAAAGCTCATAGCAGGTAGCAGGGAATTTGTCCATCTTTGACACTGCAAATGCATTTCTTCCCTCCTTTGAGCTGGGCCTTATCGATATGAACACTAAGCCGTGACTGCTCTGAACTCCTGCTCTTTAGAACTGCGCCCACACTGATGCTGCCAGATGCAAATTTGACCAAAACAGCCGTCTGATAATACTATTGACATTTGGGCCCTGCAGACATTGTGGCTATGGAAAAGATGGATCTGAGAGCGAAAGAGCATAACACACACCCACACATACAAAGTCACACACACACAACATGCACATGGACTCCCACTTCAATTATTTCTTTATTTTTTTTGAAAGTATGCTTGAGAACTAGATTCGTTCACGATGCAAAACTGTTTGTCACTATTCTGTAACATGTCAGTTTTTCTTCTTTCATGGATTCTTTAAATGTATTTTGTAAACAGGGCCGCTGCCGTGTAACGCAGGTAGAATCGAAAGTAGTGTTTCTGCCTTAACATAATCTATGGAGTGGGCAGTGGGAGAAACCGGCACTTTTGCCTAAGGCTTTAGCCTGTTATAAAGTGGCCAGCCGTGGCTGCATGGGGTTAATTGTGTCTGGGATTAAAGAGCAGAACTGAAACAGATTAAACCCAAGGCTGAAGGCAAAGACAACACATCAGTTAAAAAAGAGGCTTAGATTTATAAGGTAATAAATACAAATATCTAAAGAGGGTAAGCTTGTAGAATTTATCTTCTGGCCTTGAAGACCAAGTACAGTTTACAAAAAAAATGGCCAAACAAAAAATAAAATCTTCAAACAAATTGTCCATACGTTTATGATAAGCATTTTATTTATGTATTGAAGTATATTCATATGCAGTGTAGTTTGAAGATAGCAAGTTATAAAATAATAAACAGAAATTATTCATTCATTCATTCATTCATTCATTATCTTCCGCTTAATCCTCTACTAGGGTCATGGTGGTGGGGGGGAGGGGGTTCCCCATGCCCATCCATGGGAGAATGTTTCGGGGGCTGGGCAGATACAGCCAGGACAGGGCACACTCACTTACATATACACTCACACAAACACACACTACATGGGGCTATTTAGAGCATTCAGTTTACCTTGAATCCATGTATTTGGACAGTGGGAGGAAGCCGGAAAACCTGTAGGAAACCCAGAACAGGGTGCCAATCCATTGCTGGGCACACACTCACTTGCACACTATATGAGGGCAATTTAGATAGGGCAATTGATCTTGAATCCGTGTTTGTAGAGTATGGGAGGAAACTGAAGAAAACCCATGCAGACACGGGGAGAACATGTCAACTGCACCCAGATCAGAACCTGAATAATTTTTAATAGCATCAGGCGATATTTTGTATAACATAGCTTGCAAAAATGTATGATACATGATATAAAAATTTATATCCATCCTTCCATTATCTTCTGCTTTATCCTCTATTAGGGACGCGGGGGGGGGGGGGGGGGGTTTCCCCATGCCCATCTAGGGGAGAACGTTTCGGGCACTGGGCAGATACACCCAGGACAGGGCGTCAATCTATCGCTGGGCAATAAAAATTTATAAATAACAATAAATATATCATGTAATTCATCATTATCTTCCGCTTTATCCTCTATTAGGGTCGCGGTGGGGTTCCCCATGCCCATCCAGGGGAGAACGTTTCGGGCACTGGGCAAATACACCCAGGACAGGGCGCCAATCTATCGCAGGGCACACACTCACACACACAAACACACTCTATATGGGGCAATTTAGAGAACTCAATTGACTTGATCCATGTTTTTGGACTGTGGGAGGAAACCGGAGAACCCGGAGGAAACCCACGCGGACATGGGGAGAACATGGAAACTCCACCCAGATGGGGATTTGAACCGGGAATCCCTAGTGCTGAGAGGAGAACATGCTAACCACTAAGCCACCGTGCCGCCCCTATCATGTAATTATTGATTTTAATTATGTTGTTGAAACAAGTAGGTTAAATAATGTTGAACTCCGTCACCTCATGAGACGGCTTTTCGATTCAAGAGTTTTGATTTTGTTTTTTTTGTATTGCTTTGAACTACAAGACACAATGCACCTTATCATGTATATTTTATATTATATATACACACATGTACAGTACATTTGTCATTCATAATTCAGAAATTGTAATTACAGTAAATTGTAATGTTACTAGAGAGACACCGTCATTCTGAAACCAAAGTCCTTGTGTGTGTAACATACTTGGCAAAATAAATGTGATTCTGATTCTTATTTTGATTTAGCTCCAGCACACTTAATTCTATTACTACTGCTTGTGACCCTCATATGTTTCAGTTCTCTGCCCTAGAACTTTCCACAAAGAGACTTATGTCTCCTGACCTAGACCCTTACCAGGAATGTCTGCTCCTTGGGTGAAAGCTGTCCTTTTCAGTACATTCTGCTCAAGTAAACTCTGCCTGTACCAGAATGCACCTGTTTATTAGGCGTTTTATAGCCATGTTTCATGATGGGTTGTACTTTAACAATGTGCTCGGTCTTTTTCTGGCATTTAATTTTTATTTTGAATTATTTTTTTTTCTTTCAATATGCTGTTGGACTGTCCTACATGTATGGCATGTTCTTGTAATACTTTATAAGTGTGGTTATGTACATCTATGGCTATTAACAACTATTAAGTATTATTAATATTTTAATAATGCATTTTTTTATACCGGATTTAGGTAAAGTGTTAATGAGGAAATTAATGACAACGCTTTACTTTATGCCTGTAAAGACAGCTTGTAAGTTTTTATAAACAGTTATGAGCATGTATAAAGTAATTTTCAGGAAAAGCGTTCAGTAAACACAAATGTTATAAGGCTTCGTGTCCCTGGTCTCTATAATACTTGATGAACAGTTTAAATATATAGTTTATAATGTGTTGTGCCAGTTTGTGCTATAAATCCTTATGGCGTATTCTTATAACACTTTATAAGTGTGGTTATGTACATCTATAGGCATTAACAAAGACTCCTGACAAGTAATATAAAGCATTATGAATACCAGATTTAGGTAAAGTGTTACTGAGGAATACTTTACTTCATGTAAAGCTGTAAAGACAGCTTATAAGCTTTTATAAACAGTTATGATTACTTATAAAGTAATTTTCAGGAAAAGCGTTCACTAAACACAAATGTTATAAGGCTTCATGTTGCTGATCTCTATAATAGTTGATAAACAGTTAAAATGTATAGTTTATCATGCATTATGCCAATTTGTGTTATAAAGCCTTATGTCATGTTCTTATAACACAAGTGTATAAGTGTATATGTACATGTATGGACATTAACAAATACTGAAATATGAAATTATGAAATTATATCAAATATGAAATTATAAATAGTTTATAAAGCTTTATAAATGTGTTAATAATGCATTATAAATTTAGTTTTTATAAATTATAAATTATAGATTTAGGTAAAGTGTTACCAACCATTTCAGTTCAGGAACATGCTACAAAAGCACGTGAAATAACAGCGTAAAATGTAAGTGAATTAAAGTGTAAATGAGAGACAGCCACCCAGACTTAGTAGCCGTCACTGACCCATTTCATTTATGCTGATTAAGACTGTTCAGAATGCTATCTGGCCACACAGTTTGGTAACTTCTACAAAAGCAGACATAAAAGCATAATAACTATCTAGAGAAATTGTTTCAGAAAACTATGCAAGATATACCCAGTTGGACCGTTTTAGAAAATTAATGAAAGTTCAGATCAAATGAATAATAAATTGGGCCAAAAGGAATTATAAATGAGAAAAAGTTCTCCTCACTATAAAGCAATAGTAAAATAGCATGTAATCCACCATAAGCTGTAGAAAAGGGGGTCACGTTTTAGAAATCCTAGCAGTAAACCAAAATAAAGGATTCTGCTTTGAACCTAATTGAAGTGACGCTACTTGAAAGGACTTCAGTTTCCTCATAAGCTACTCGTTGTTTCTATTTGCGCCAAACATCACTGAGGTTTATTTGTATGGATATGCTCTTTTAACAAAAGTAATGGCGAATGCGAGTGTGCACACTTGCATTTGATCAGGTTCCTTTGTAATTAATGGGGTACTTTAAACTTCGCACACATGAACAAGCTGTTTATGTTCCACGCTGTTCAGACCAGAGCGGGTTTCGCTGCCGTTAAAAATGCACACGCTGAATTCAAACCAAAAGCAAAGGGCTTTAGAATTACTGTGTTATTATTATAAACTCTGTTTTGTATGTTTTCAAGTACTTATTTAAATTGTTGCTTTATTATTTGTTACATTTAAATAAACAAGAACACATACCCGCATACTCATACACCTTCCTATAAGATGCATTCATTCATTATCTTGCGCTTTTATACTCTATTAGGGTCGCGGGGGGGTTCCCCATGCCCATCCAGGGGAGAACGTTTCGGGCGTTGGGCAGATACACCCAGGACAGGGTGCCAATTCATCGCACTCACACACACATACACACTCTATATGGGGCAATTTGAAGAACTCTGTTGACTTGATCCATGTCTTTGGAAACCCACACGGACACAGGGAGAACATGGAAACTCCACCCAGATGGGGATCCGAACCGGGAATCCCTAGCGCTGAGAGAAGAACATGCTAACCACTAAGCCACCATGCCACCCACCTTCCTATAAGATCTTTGCTTTAATAACAAAAAGGTTTTCTGTGAATGATACAACCCTTACTGTAAATCTCATCACATCTTGAAAGCACAATCCTCTACCAGGGTTGTGGGAGGGTTCCCCATGCCCATCCCATTCAGAGGGGGGCGTTTTGAGGCACTAGACAGATACACCTAGGACAGGGCACCAATTCATTACTTGGCACATGCACACAAACACTATATAGGGGCAATTCGGAGCAGCCGATTTACCTTGAATCTATGTTTTTGGACTGTGGGAGGAAACCAGACATCCCTTAATCTCATTTTCTTGACCTTGTAATCCTCGTGAGGGGGTTTCCCATGACCATTCAGTGAAGGGCAATTGAGAGTAGGCATTTTACTCTATATTAATCTCATCTCATCCTCTTGACCACTTAATCCTCTACTAGGGTCATAAGGACATTCCCTATGCCCATCCGGGGAGGGCGTTTCGGCCACTGGGCAGATACACACAGGACAGAGTAAATTCATCACTGGGTCACACTTACTTGTACAGAAACATGCAAACGCTACATTTGGGGCAATGTAGAGAGCCAATTTACCTTAAATCTATATTTTTGATCTGTAGGAGGAAACCAGAGAACCACTTAAATGCCAGGTCATTGCTGGACACCCACTCACTCGCACAGACACACACAAACATTATATAGGGGCAATTTAGAGCAGCCAATTTACCTTGAATCTGTTTTTTGGACTGTGGGAGGAAACCAGAGCACCCTAAATCTCATTTTCTTGACCTTGTAATCCTCGTGAGGGGGTTTCCCATGCCCATCCAGGGGAGGGCAATTTAGCCAATTTACCCTAAATCTGTGTTTTGGACTCTAGGAGGAAACCAAATAACCCTTAAATATTATCTCATCATCTTGTCCACATATTGATCTACTAAGGTCACCGACGGGTTCCGCATGCCCATCCAAGGGAGGGCGTTTTGGGCGCTGGTCAGGGCTCCATTCTATCTCTGGGCATACACTATAAGGGGGTAATTTATCTTGAATCCATGTTTTTGGACTGTGCGAGTGAGCCAGAGAACCTGGAGATTTAAGGTAAATTAAATGCTCTGAATTGACCCATAGAGTGTGTGTGTCTGTCTGTGTGAGTCAGTGTGTGTCCAGCAATAGATTGGTGCCCTGTCTTGGGTGTATCTACCCAGTGCCCGAAATGTTCTTCCCTGGATGGGAATGGAGGAAACCCCCCCCCCCCCCCCAGGCCTAGCAGAGGATCACGTGGTCAAGATGATGAGACAATATTTAGGGTTCTTTGGTTTCCTCCCGGCGGCACGGTGGCTTAGTGATTAGCACGTTCTCCTCTCAGCTCTAGGGATTCCCGGTTCGAATCCCCATCTGGGTGGAGTTTCCATGTTCTCCCCGTGTCTGCGTGGGTTTCCTCCGGGTTCTCCGGTTTCCTCCCACGGTCCAAAAACATGGATAAAGTCAATTGAATTCTCAAAATTGCCCCATATAGAGTGTGTCTGTGTGAGTGAGTGTGTGCCCAGCGATGGATTGGCGCCCTGTCCTTGGTGTATCTGCCCAGCGCCCGAGACGTTCTCCCCTGGATGGGCATGGGGAACCCAACCGCGACCCTAATAGAGGATAAAGCAGGAGATAATGAATGAATGAATGGTTTCAAAATTCCATTCAACATTTCAAAAACATAGATTTTAGGTCCCCCCATGACCCTAGTATAAGTAGTATATATAGACCCTAGTATGCAGATAATGAATAAATAAATAAATTTTCTATAAAAGGAAAAAACTGACAAATGAACCTGTGTTTTGTTTAAAGAGAGTCGCGACACGAATCGCAGATTTGAATCAGGTTAGATCTTTATTCATCAAAATGAATTCCATTAAGCCAAATAGCACTACATATGCATTATTAAATCAGTTTTGTTTTAATAAGTCTTATATTCAGTCTTTGTACATTTGATTCGGGGTGGAGCCAGTACAAACTGCCTCGTCAAGATTATCTGTGTTTATTTTTATGAAGAGGATAATTCGACCTGCAGCTTGCACAGCGAGCATTTGTACTGAGAAAACAAAAATGTCAAGGTCAACTCCAAGTTTGCTTTTGAACAATATTTGGTTATGTTAACCGTTTGCACAGTTATATTTCAGAAATCACCCCGAGGGCACCGACTAACTGAATATACAAACAATTAGACTTTGTAAATAAATTAATACTCATGAGGCCAGAGTCTACGGCTTTTTACCATCCATTTAGGGACTGGCAGGTGTAATATATCTTTCCGTCTGTGTTTGTTGCCCACTTATTGTCCAAATATGTAGTACTGACCACAATGAGCACATTACGCACTGCTATCATGACAATTGCTAAGTGATCCTTTCACCATGACTAAAATATTACTGGTGACCACACTTTACTTACGAACAGACGCTTTTATTGCGCCCAATAAACAGGGCTTTCTGAGGGCGTGGCTTCCAATGGCTGGTGGTCTTTTTAAAGCTGGACAGCAGTTCACTGACGTCTGTCAATGGTCGTCTCGGATGATGCTTTGCTTCCTTTGCAGGTTAAAGGTCACTGGCCAAAGCAAACAAATTTCACGCTAATTAAGGGCCGTCTTGTTCGTCCAAATGAAGTGCACATCGGAGTGAAGTTTTACAGAAGGGCTGTAAAGTGGTGTTTGTTTAAAAGCAGGCTATAATCAGTGCCAGCTCATCGCACACAATAGCTCAGGAGTGGTTTAACATTTCTACAGAGCCATTAATGCACAATGAGGGCAATAATTGAAAGGTGCTAACTAAAACCTAGGTGAATGAAAAGAAAAGCTCGGAGCATTATGTTTTTTTTTCTGTACAATGTTTTGTTGGAAGGAATGTTTGATTGAGTCATTTCACCCTTGAAACTGTGATTTCTCTTATACAGGCGCAGAATAATTTGAGGAATGCCGTGGTTCAGAGATTGAGTACTTAATGGATGCTGTGGTGAGCGATGAACAATGCCATGCCACATTGCCGGAGATGCTTTAGAAAACCTTCGGCATCAAAAACAAGCGAGACAATATGGTAACACTTGAAGCCGGTATTTATAATACATTATAATTGCATTTACAAAACTTTATCAAGTATTCATAACGATTTATAACATTTGTCATAGGACATGTTTTTTTTTTTTTTTTTTTTTTTTTTTTTTTTGCAATAACAAATTTTTGCAATGACAAATTTGCAATATTACACTATTACCTGACTCACAGTGCAATATATTTTATATGTTTAATTTAATATATTAAATTACCTAATTTACTTACACATGCCACTTTACTTTATTCTGTATTATTATTTATTTTTAGTTTAATAATTTAACTGCGCTTATTGTTAATAATGACATAACACAATAACATAGATGTTCATAATCATAGGCATAAATTGTTTTAGGAGGTCATGCTTACGTGTTGCCATCAAACTGTAGAATTGAACTGTTCAACTCCTCAGTCAATAATACAACTTTTATGTGCATATCATAATTATGTTTCAATTTTGCAATATTACACTATTACCTGACCAACAGTGCAATATATTTAGAATTTTTATTATATATATATATATATATATATATATATATATATATATATATATATATATATATATATATATATATATATATATATTACTTACACATGCCATTTTACTTTTCCTTCATTGTGTATTATTATATATTTTGTCTATTTTTTTTAAACTGCTCTTATTGTTAATTCTTACTCTACTTCTGTGGTCATTTTCAGAAAAAGCATTCGTCAAACACAAATCTTATAAGACTTTATGTCCCTGGTCTCAATGATAAGTTGATGAACAATTAAAATATATAATTTATAATGTAATTTGCCATTTTGTGTTATAAAGCATTATGGCATGTTCTTATAAAGTGTATGGTTTTATACATCTATGGACATTAACAAAGGCTTATGGCAAGTATTATAAGCATTATGAATACTTTATAAATGTACAAATAATGCATTATAAATACCGGATTTAGGTACAGTGTTACTGCCAATATTTTACTAGATGAGCTCATCAAAGTCATGACGAATAAATGGATACAACCAGGCATGGAAATGCCAATGCATGTTCACACGGGATATTTGACAGTTATTGTAGTTAGAGCAGAGTGTGTAAGTATCTGCAATAAGAGGGTTAAAAGTGGACAACTGGAAACAGGAGGAAGCCGTTCTTACAACAGGCATCCACTGGCTCACAGCTTGTTACCAAAAGGGCTTTAATAATTAATGTAGTTCCCGTCCCTGTTCAACACCAAGGCTTTGATATAAGGTTACTGTGCTTGGGGTCCTGCTAAAGGAGCAGGCTATGTAGTTGAACCTTTTCAAGTATCTCATTTTCCTCCAGTGTCCAAACATGTGTGGCGCCTTGCGCCTTTTAAAGAGTAATATCAATGAAGATTCCTAAAAGCTCTTTTTGACAGCATCAGCACCTTTTTTTTTGTTTTGGCTTTAAAGCTTTATTAATTGACCATGCTTTGCATTTATACCATCCTTTGTACATTGCTGCATGGTAAAGTTTGAGATCAGAGATGCCGGAGAGAGCAAGAGGTCAGAGGTACAGAATACCGGGCCATCATTAGCTCAATATAAGTGCACACACTCTATGTGTGCATACTGTGCACTATGCCCCTAAGTAGGAGGTCTGTGCAGTACATATTGAAAAATGCAACCATAAATAATTGCACTCAGATATGCCTTTTTTTTTCTCTTTCACGCGGTTCAGCAGAGGTCGAGTATGTGTGCGTGGTGCATTTCAGGGCTGTATTGTTAAAGCAGTTTAAGAGTTCTTTGGCTGGATGCACCCAGTTGGGGAAACAATTACTTTATTCTAAGCATAGTACGTAAGTTGTGCAGTCCATGGTCCTACCTTAACTTCCTCTGTGTTCAGTGTTGGTAGGTTTTGCGAGACCTGATGCAATGCATCAGTCTATCTCATGTATTGTAGGGGAATCATGTTTTTGTCTGGAAAATGTTTATCAATTATTTTTTTAATAATTTTTTTTATAAATTATCTCCCGCTTTATCCTCTATTAGGGTCGCGGTGGGGTTCCCCATGCCCATCCAGGGGAGAACGTCTCGGGCGCTGGGCAGATAGACCCAGGACAGGGCGCCAATCCATCGCTGGACACACACTCACTCACACAGACACACTCTATATGGGGCAATTTTGAGAATTCAATTGACTTGGTCCATGTTTTTGGACTGTGGGAGGAAACCGGAGAACCCGGAGGAAACCCACGCGGACACTGGGAGAACATGGAAACTCCACCCAGATGGGGATTTGAACCGGGAATCCCTAGCGCTGAGAAGCGAACGTGCCGCTCACTCAAGTTAAATTGAATGCTCTAAATTGCTCCCTATAGTGTGTGTTTGTGTGAGTGTCTGCCTAGTGATAGAGTGGCGCCCTGTCATGGGTTTATCTGCCCAGTGCCTTAAACTTTCTCCCCTGGATGGGCATCGGAAACCCCCCTCCCCCAGCGTGACCCTAGTAGAGGATTAAGTGGAATACAATGAATGAATGAATTAATGATTCTCAAAAATTATTGGTACACAAAGAAGAAATAACTGCAGTGTAAAGTACTGTACCCATTGATGAGTATAAAGATGGCCTGTAATTTTGTCATGCTCTTTTTTTTTTCTACTGTCTCCATAAAGCTCGTTAGGGCACATTAAGTTTTAAAATCAACATTTCATTGCCAAGAAACTAAAATAGGTCACTTTTGGATCTACTGGTGAGAATAGGATCTCAAACAGATCAACACAAAAGGGTTTACTGAATATAAAACAAGCATCTGCCCTGGTCATCTCAGACCAAAGATCATAGAAAACCAGTGGTGTGAATTACCCAAGGGAACAACTAGGAACCTGGACACATCTATAGATCTAATGGTGGAGGATTGAGTATCACATATGACACATGCAATGACGCGTGATCTTTCATACCCAGGTTCAAGTTCAATTTTATTTCTTTATATATCGCTTTTCAAAAAATTACATTGTCATAAAGCAGCTGTACAGTATTTAGAGTGTGAACCCCCAAAAACCAAGTTGAAGCAACTGTGGCAACTCCCAGTTAAGCTGGTTTTTAAGGAAGAAACCTTGTGAGGACCAAGTCTCAGTGGAGCTCGTACTTCATACTCGTACTTCATAAGCGTCCAAGCATCATCAGTTTAGTGAGATCACCCTGTCAGGACTGCAACACCACAATAGAAATCCCGGTTCTTTTCAGCAATTGTTGCCGTGGTGCTCTTGCAGCATTATGGATGATAGGGTCTGACGATAAGGGCTTACCTATGAAATAACTTATCTAAATGTTTTGTATGCATCAAAGTATTTTTTTTGCATTTTTTTCATTTATGTTACAACATACAGTATATAATAACTAGAAGTAAATTGGAAGATGTATTAATGTGCACATAATGATTATACTAATATAACAATGATGATAATAATAATAATGCCCACATCCTTTATGAATATAAATGCCCTAAAATTTTAGAACATGTTGAGGAACTGAAGACGGCATGCATTTTGTTATGAACTGACCTGGGGCATAGGTGGTGTTCTGCATGCTGAGTCATATGCAGGCCTGTGCATGGAGTTTTGTCTGGCGAACTGGGTCTCAGCTGTAGTCAGACATGGAAGTATTAACCCCCTACTGAGCTCACTCTGAGCATCCTATCCTTCCCACTCTCCCCCCGTGGTGTGGCCATTCTCTCACCTGTCTGAGTAATCTGGAATCCTTACAATAATGCAGTTATTTCAGGGCAAAGGCAGGATTCCCACAAGAAAATGGCTCAGTTTAGCTCTTTTCATCTATATTCCGAATGTCCTTTTATGCTGGCGAGCTCCACTAATCAGACAGAACATGAAGAACCTTGTTTTTGTTTTACAATCTATTTTAATAGGTTCATAATTTGGCAAAATGTCCATGTTAAAGTCTGTTTGTTTTTTATTGCACCGCAAAAAATAAGCACCAATCTTGATGATATTTCTTAAAATTAAAAGAGTTTAAAATAAAAAAAAAAAGAATATTTATCTTAGTTTGGAATCTATGTCAGAAACAAGATTTAATACACATTTTAAAGCTTTTCTGATTCATTAAGATTTTATTTTTTGCAGTGTGTACTTTAATAGTCCAAGCTTACCTAATTTTATACCCATGGTCATGACCCATACACACCACCACAAAGCAGAGATTCTTTAGGTGGTGAATCATTTTTAGCCCTACAGTGATGCTGACATCACTACACACAAAGCATTCTCATCACATGAGAACTCCTCACTAGCAGCCAAGTGCAACTTGCTACCACTGAAAATGACGATGACACCAATAGCGGAGCTATGTTATGCTCAAGGCAAGGCAAAGTTTATTTGTATAGCACCTTTCATACACAATGGTAGTTTAAAGTGCTTTATAGAAATTAGAAACATTAGAATTATAAAAAACAAATTAATAATAGATTAATTAATTAAAAAAGTGAAAATAATATAAAATACTCTATGTAAAAAATAATAAAATGAATTAAAAAAATAATAAAACATGGTCTAGGTGGCACGGTGGCTTAGTTGTTAGCACGTTCGCCTCTCAGAGCTAGGGATTCCCACCTCGAATCACAATCTGTGTCCCTGTGGGTTTCTTCCGGGTTCTACGGTTTACTCCCACAGTGTAAAACATGGATTAAGTCAATTGAATTCTCCAAATTGCCCCATGTAGAGTGTGTATTTGTGAGTAAGTGTGTGCCCAGTGATGGATTGGCGCCCTGTAATGAGTGCCTGAGACGTTCTCCCCTGGATGGGCATGGGGAACCCCCACTCAACCCTAGTAGAGGATAAAGTGGAAGATAATGGATGAATGAAATGAAAATGTGGTGTAGCTCAATCTATAAAGCAAAACTGAGTTTAGTCATAAGCTACTTTTACATTACATTTGGTCATTTAGCAGACACTCTTATTTAAAGCGTCTTAAGAGTATCCTGACTTAATGGTTGATGTAAGAACACAGGGTTGATACAGCATCGCTCAATGATCCAACTTCAGTAGACTAGGATTTGAACCCACAACCTTCAGATTGATAGCCCAACACCATAATCACTGAGCTACCACACCCTAACAGTTATAACAGTCATAGACTGCTCCACTCTGCCACATGAGGATAATGAATATCCAAATGTAGGATATTGTCATATTTTGACAATAGTTATTTTATAGTTGTACTTTGAGTTTTGTCATATTTTGTTTTGGCAATGTTATGTTTGCCAAACATGTTATATTCTCAACAAAAGGTGTACATTGCTATACGGATGAAATGAAAATTTATTATGATAAATAATTCCATTAAGAAATCCCTGCTAAATAAATGACCATATAACAGTTTTGTACATATAGAAATAAAGTCCATAAGATAAAAACAAACCAAATTATGAATAATGCTTTAAAGTCTTTAAAACCTTATGGTCAACCGCATACACAGACAGAATAGAGTATGTACTATGCTGGTGTGCTTAGTTTCAATAAAAATTCATATGCCTACATTTGCAAATACAGCCTCACAATATATGCATGAATAAATAATGAGGCACATATAGAACTTGGATGTCCAGTGGAGGCTTCTGTTGTTTTTTGTTTATGTAGCATTTATCTTGTCCTCGTGGAAAAATGGATCCATATTTTATTTCTATATTTAATAAAGATTAATCAAAAATAATTTGCTTTTAAGCATTGAAATTAAGTGCTGGCTATGCACTGATATCAATGCTCCAATAATGCACACCCAAATACCCTTTAAAGAAAATATTATTGGACTGTGTGTGGGTGGGTGTGTGTGTGTGTGTGTGTGTGTGTGTGTACAATGGGTAATGTCACATTTACATGATTTATAATGCTATATACATTGAGAATTTGTTTAAATTATTAACAAGCATAATGTTGTATTTTCCTCATTAAAGTCCGAGTGGATGGTTAGTCAACGAGCCATGTTATTCACAAAAGATTTAATGATAAATATGTTGATGTATCCATAAACATTGCGATGTGATATCCAAATCAAGCATTATAATACAACAAAATAATCGGTTCCCTAAAAACAAAATGTCGTTTTAATTCTGCTCACTGCACAACCGAAACAGATTGTACCCGACCCATCAGCCGGGTTGGTTCAGGGTGAGTTAAATGCACAGTCCTCTGAAGAATGACTAAATCTTTTGATTTCTGCAAATGATGAGCTCTTTGGAAGGCTCCGAACACAAAGACATGCTCGGTGACATTGCACCAAGCTCTACCCAGATGGCTCAGAGGCACTGTGACCTTGTTAGCACCTGCTCTGAAGGGCCTTTGTGTGGGCATGGCCGCGGGCACCAAGGCGGGCATACACTGGAGCCTTCGCCCCACCCATTCTCCGTCGGCCTTAATGAAGCAGCATTCTGCTGTCATTATGATTGCCTCCTCACACTCCGTCTGGCCAGCCCCCAGCCAATCGGCAGAAACATGAATTAAAATGAATCAACCATCACACAGCCCCTGAAATGTCATTATAATTAGATATGTAAATCTCCTTATCAGCCCCCAGTGCCGTGTATTAGAACGGCTGCTATAAGCCCTAAGGTTGAACTAAAAATATACAATTAATAAATGAATGGGTTTT